>QLOD02000009.1:16784565-16812752 GCA_003260245.2 Sideroxylon spinosum
CATTGTCAAACGGCCCCTAAGTGTTGTGCTTCTACTCAAATTACCAAGTATGAGGAAATTTTGCATCGAATAGAGACATTTAGGTCAGTTGTCTTTTGATGTTTTGAAAAAAAAATGCTTCCCTAGTTATTTGATACTTGGGATATGTTAGAATTGAGGTGTAATGCTTGTGAGTTAGCCATGCATATATGAATTTCTAATCCTCTTTCAAATAATCGCAGTATTACACCTTTTATGGTTATTCATTCTAATGTACGGGGTCCTAGTCAAGTTGTCTTTGAATGGTTATTAGTGGTATGTTACCTTTATTGATTGCTATTGCCAAACAAACTGGGTGTATTTACTGCACGCCAAGAGCGATGTTTTCGCATGTTTCAAACAATATCACAAGATGATTTGCACACAGTTTGGTTCTCAAATTAAGTTATTGCACAATGATAATGGCAGAGAGTATGTAAATGCTTCACTTGAAAATTACTTAATTGATCAGGGTGCTATTCACCAAACTAGTTGTGTGTCCACTCCTGCTCAAAATAGAGTTGCAGAGTGGAAAAATCATCTCCTTGAGGTGGCACAATATCTCTTATTTGCAATACATGTTCCTAAGGCATTCTGGGGTGATGTTCTGTTAGTAATCTTCTTGATTGACCGAATGCCACTATGAATACTCCAGTTCCAAACTCCTTTGCAACTTCTCTTCAAATTTCCCTGTCATTTGAATGACCCTCCTCCTAGTACTCTACGCTACGTGGTTTCTCCTGAAGTATTCGGTTGTACTTGTGTTGTTCATGATCACCAACATAACCTTGGGAAAGTTGACGCTCGGGCTATTAAATGTATTTTTATTGGATATTCTGCTACTCAAAAAGGTAAGTGTTATCATCCACCCTCTCGAAAGGTGGTTGTCACTATGTGACTTTCTGTGAGGAGGAAACACATTTCTCTATGCAACCTCCACAGGGGGAGATTTCTAGAATCAAGATTAATCCTAAATTGTTGAGTACTATCAATTCTAGAGTTGATTCCTTGTGGATCTGTACTTTGGCAGCTTCGGAGTAGGAAACCAAGGGAAATGGACTGAATAGAAATGAACAGATAGAGGATATGGCTCTTGGAGGTGAGTACGAGACCCCAAGGCTACTGGCAAGAGACAACTTACCACAATATAGTCAAAACAAGCCTACCATGCACTCTCTACCTCCCAAAAGCAACTTTCCTATCTCAGATCCTGATACCACCTTTCTTTCACCAAATTAGTCCTAGAGTAAGCCTCTTAATTCGCTTGTGGACAGCAATATTCATATAGCTATTCAAAAGGGTGCTAGAACTTGTACGCAACACCTTATCCCTCAATTTGTCTCTTATAATGCATTGTTTACTTCCTACAGAGGTTTTGTGTCATCCTTGTCTTCTATTAATATTCCATAGGATTGGAAGGAAGCATTAACTAATTCTGGGTGGCAAACAGCTATGATGGAAGAAATGCAAGCCCTGAAGAAAAATAACACATGGGAACTCACCTCCTCACCTCTAGGAAAGAGAGTTGTCAAATGTAAGTGGGTGTAAACCGTCAAACAGGAAGCTAATGGCACTGTAGAGAGACTCGATGAAAAGACTTAATCAAGAGGATGTTAGACTTCATCAAAGGGAAAGGACTTCGTTGCATAGTTCAAAGTATCGTCCAAGACAGCCGATATCTTACAATCTCGGATCCGTATCGAGGAAGAAGATACTGAGATTTCAGACCGCACTAATGTCAAGTCTATTCAACTCATCTTCATTTGTTGTCTAAACTTCAATCATCAAGGTAATGCTAATTGAAGAAATTGGGTTGACGATGGGACAACGATGATCTATGAGATGATGTTAGTGATGATGTTGTCGATGAGTCGATGAATATTGGCTAAAATAATAATTGGTTTAGGGTTTGGGATTCTTTATAAAGATACAAGAATAAGAACAATTAGGATTTTTTGATACAAATACAAGAACCTTAATTAGAGAAAAAGATAGGGATTTAGGACCCATATCTGTTCTGATACCATGTTAAGAAAAAATATTTGAATGAAGGCTTGACACTCTTACGGTTGTCGAAGCATACACTTATATACGTAGAGCAATGTACAAATTACATAACAAAAAATAATCTTCCTAATCAAATCCCTAATCAAATCAGATCTCCTAATAATACCTAGGAAAGAGAATCAATACATATTTACATTCTTTTAACAGAGACCAATTGGAAGCTAGAAAAAAAAGACTAAAATAATATTTACCTTTACCGCAAGCAGTCCAAGAAAGCAGGGTTTATCAAAAAGGTGAGCCAATGATAAATGCTTTGAATCTCCCTACAGACAGTTACAAATAAACAGCCGTATCAAAAGTCAAAAAATATCCAGAGCATTTGCAGATATGGAAAACCAATATAATTTTAAGCTAAAAATGTTAAATTACTACTCCGACAATAATATTAAAAACTCATGATATGCAATCTAATTTATCAATCTGGGTTCTTATCGACAAAATGACATTATTTTGTTCAATGCAGATTATATTGCTATTATAAGCATTATCATACTATACATACTCAAAGCAAAAGTTTATTGGACGAAACTCCTTTTGCAAATTGCAAAAATGCTATAGATGAACCCACAATATGAGACAAATTTTCCGAAAATAGCATATGCAGTGGAGTTTTAGAAAATTTCCTAACAAACCCAGTCAGTAGGGCTGAGATTGGACACAAAACATCTAAATGGTAACTAGATTTCTGTAACATGAAGAAGAACCAAGGAGAAGAGCTAAGGAGATTTGTAGATGAGACTTCCATACCGTTATCGTGTACAATCTGTAAAGTACATCATTCATGCCACCAGTTTCTTCGTTTAATGATTGCCAGTGTCGTTCAATACTGTACTTTGCTATCACATTCTGCACACGATTATAAAAATAATCAACCATCCATGTCACCATCTTTAAAGCTTGAGCATTACCCGCCAATACATATTGATCCAAAAGACCTGCCATTATCTGTACATGCAGAAAAATGTTAAGACCGTTATAATAAAAATAACAGAATTGAGTTAATAAATTAAAACAAAATCCCATAAATATAATATACTAAAAACAAAATCCTAATATAGAGAACAAAATAAAATCAATCTTAAAAATAAAAAATAAAATCTACTCCTAATGATATGGAATAAAATAAATTCCTAATAATATAAAATAAAATAATTCTTTAATATTTTGATTCCATTTTGCATCACCATTATAAAAAATAATAATTGAGTTAATAGATGGAAGGCTTTACAGTTTTACCTTGTGAATGGTGTAATATGGTGCCCAAACAGGTTTTATTGCTTCAAAACGGTCAAATAGCTCAGAAGGGAATGCGGAAAGGTATCCTGTACCCATTTTATCTTGACATGCTGACAAAGCAAAAACAACTGCAGACATTTTCTCTTTGAGACTATCATTATGAGTGCTAGCCCACATCTGTGCTGAGGAACTCATGTAATGCCCTTCAATATGGAAAAGGTAAATTCATTGTTAAAATTCGCATGAACCACAATTCTAGTGACCAATATGCAAGTCACATATTGAAGATGTTCAACTGCCATGAAGTTGGAACCAAGAGGTTAGAAAATAAGACTTGATGATAAGAAACCACTAGCCCATTCCAGGTGGTACTAATCAATTGTTAAGAAATCCATTCCAAATATGTGATTATAGTGTCTCGTACAAGCAAAATTGGAGGAAATCTTATCTATTTTCCGAAAAGTAAATTTGAAATCAATCCAAACAAAAAGCAAAGATTGATCAACAGTGATCTTAGAAATTCCAAGAAAATCCCATTCATGGAACTGAAAACTAAGTTGTCAACATAAATCATGTAGAGCCCAAAGTAGCTGATTTGTTAAGCAGCAGTGGGAGCAAGTACATCATTTATGAAAATAAACTATGAGCAGGAGTGTCTTGAGATCTTATATATATATATATATATAGGTGCATAAAACTATTGTTGAGAGAAAACAAGTATATATAAATAACGAAGTTGCCTCTTTCCCTAAAAGCTTAAGCTTTTAGATGATATGGTGGCTAACAATTTAACATGTTTACAGAGCAGGCAAAGAATTTGAGTTCAAACCTCACCACCACCCAATAAAAAATCAATAGTGTCACGTGTTTTGCCTCTTCAAAAAATTCAGTTCAACCACACGTGAAGATACTTGTCAAGAGAAAACAAATCTATAAATAATAAAGTTGCTTTACTCCCTAATAGTTTAAGCATTTAGGTGAGAAGATGGCTACAATCTAACATATATAAAATATATATATATGCACAATAAAATATATATGTATGCACAATAAATTAAATAAAATTTAATTTACTTTAAATTAATTATCTTGTAATCAACCCGATTGACATGAATGAAGAAACTTAAATACATTTATATATTGTATGGTTACGATAAATAAATAAAAAAATTAATAAACAGATCACTTTAATCTATTTATTGGAGCCAAATTCATATTTCAATCAGCAGATTTAACCCACTGAATCTAAAATTTTGCCTGGATTTCACACCTAATTTGCAGATTCACAAAGTGGCACATGATCTGCCACTCTCATTGGATGAATTAGATTACTTAGATAAAACCAAATCAAAGAACATACAGTTATAGCAAAGCAACTTAAACAGATCATTTCACTGAAGTTCATTCATGCACATACCTAGATTTCTAAGCAATTCTTTATGCATTCTAGAATAGTATTAAATTTTAAATGAAATATAACAAATAATAGAACCTATCAACCAATCCTTAAAACTGAAGAGGATCATATCTTGTGAGTTGAACAGCAGAAGATTAATCCCAAGTTCATGCACAATAAAAGTAACATTTCATCCACAATGATGATCTCTGTAAGTCAATTAAAAGAATTTTAAAAAAAAATGATTTATTTGCATAATCTATAAGAACGAGGTTAGGAATACATAATGAGAGCTAGCAAGAACAAAGATATAAATAAACCAGAAAAGAGATGTAAACCAACCTACAAAATGACCCCGAAGTTCACCAGTGGGAGCCTCCCAACCTCCATATGCTTTGCCAGGAGTCGGCAAACCAGCAGTTTGCCTAAAGCTCCAAACCAAACTATCGACATCCAACATTAACAGATACTCCAAATTTGTCTGCTGAGCCTCCCCATGCTTCGACTCCGGGTCCAATCTCACATCATGGAGGGAGACCTCCTTGAGGAAATCCCCCTGCACATTAAAGCCACCACCTGAATTCTTGATTTTCCTATACATCATCATCCAACTGAATTCATCCTCCTCCCTCAAAATCTTTCTCGGAACCAAACTCGACCAAGCAGTGTCATCAGTGGGAATCAAATGGTTATGTGAAAGCATCTCCTCTTTCCATGTCTCATTATTAGAAGACAGTAGCTCATATCGAAAAGTATGTGAAGACAATTTAGTAGAAATAATGTTAGTACACTCCTTGCCCATAACACACACACATAACAGGGATCCAATAATAAATAAAGCAGACAACTCATTGAGAAACATGAAACCCTCCATTTTTTTTTTTTCTTTTTCTTTTAACCAAATCCAGAAATCAATGAAACCCAATTTTCTAAGGGGAAAAAAAAATCAAATCAAACAAGAACAAAAATCAACAAAAGCAAAAATACAAATTTTGGTCTCACACTCAACAAACTTCTAAACACACACAGAAAAAAAACACAAAATATCTTCGAAGTCCAATAGCACAGCCAAACTGTTTATAGGCAGCAATCAAACTGTCACTTGAAAGGTAAGAATGGTTTCTTGAGAAACAAAGTTACCCCACTGTTATTCACAGCAAAAGGAAATAGAAATCTGTGCAGTGATACGCATACATGTGTACATGCGTAGAAACACAGATAGAAAAATTAGCCTTGAAATTCAGTGAACTATAGTGAAGCAAGCACATTCATCTCAATTTTAACCGAGAAGAATCAGGAAAAGCTCCAATTTGAAGTGACAGGAGTCACAGGACCTACATATATATACATATATGTATGAAATAGATAAATATAGAAGTAACAATCAATCAAAATCTGGGGTCAATTCAATTCAATTCATTTCTGAATAAAGGAATGTCTTCCAAGGTAAGAATTGGTTTCGTGCAAATACAAATAACATACACACATAATACAAATGGGATGTTTTGATGAATGTGGAAATGTGTGGATAGCCAGAGAGAGTGAGAAATGGGCGGAGAAGAATAACGGATGGGCGTCGGAGATATTTGAAGATGGGTTTGACTGAGGCTCCGCGAGAGAGAGAGAGAGAGAGCGCTCAACGAGCTGCTGGTGCGCGTGTTAATGTGAGAGAGAGAGAGAGAGAGAAGAGAAAATTAAGAAATTGTTTTTAAAAAAAAGCAAATTAAAATGGCAAAATCACGGTTTGGTTGTCAGGCTAAAATTTGTTGTCATTTTTTAACTTCAGAAACCTTTTATCTTTTTATTATTTTTACGTGATTGATTATTCTTTAATTATAAATTTATTTAAAATTTTTTATCGTGAACTCTCTAAAGGTAAATTTATATAAATCTGATTTAAGCTTAAAAAATTTAATCAGTTTAATTACATGTACAAAATTAGTTAAACTATTTATGTGATGATTACTTATCTAAACAGTTTATCAGATAATAAATTTAAATATATAAAGTAAGGATAAAATCATTCCTTTATTAGATTCGTTCACGTCATATTATTCTTTCTTACTCAAACTATCGTGAAAAGCTAATAAAAGAATGCATTTATCATTTTCTAAGTGTATAATCTTGAAATATAACATATCATTTGATAAAATATAAATTAATTAAATCTAATATGTAGTAAAAGTGTTATATAATACCAAAAACAAAAAAACTAATCAATTTAATGAGTAACTTATTACTTTAAAATTGTTAGAAATAGTTATGGAAATCTACGTTTGGTTCATTTTTTTTTTTTTCCGCCTCACATGGATTTTTTTTTTTCTTTGATTTTCTTTTTTCAAAATATGTAACTTTTAGACATATTAATTACATTTGTAAAAAAAAAAAACAAATCAAACAATTCTATCTATTTGAGTAAATTCGTTTGGCTAAAAAAGATAACGAAAAAGTTATTATTTTTTCTTCTAATTTTTACTAAATGGATGTGAATTTTTTAATTTTTCTTTTTCGGATTGCAATTAACATGCGTAAAAGTTATACTTTTTAAAAGTAAAATCAAATTTTGGTAAAAAAAAAAAAGTCATATAAAACGAAAAAAAAACCTACCAAAAAAGGTAGAAGCTATTTCGAATCTAAACGAAGCCTAATTAATATTTTTCCTTACTGAGCCTGATTCCATTACATTGTGGGATCCTTCCCTATCACTAATTCTGCTGTGAGATTTTTCCTTATCAAGGTAGATTTTGACTGAATTTATTGAGGGATTTTTCTTTCTCAAAATAGATTTTGATGGATTTTATTATGGGATCCTTCCTTATCATGAAAGATTTTCTTTAGTTTATCTTTTAGAACATTTTAGGAGCTTTGATCAAGTGTGATTGTGAAACATATCTATACAATATAGGATGATTTTTGAAAAAATCACTCTCAAAAAACTAAGTTCCAACAATTTCACATCTCCAATTTTGTGACCTCGAGGGTGAATGAAAAATACCACGCATCCCAATGAAGCATTTACATATTTACTCCAGATTAGATTCATGACCACCCTAGAGTAGATACACACAGAAATGCCAATAAAATAATCACGAGATAATAGTAAATAGCTTCAACATAATTTCAAGTATAAAATAAATAGATCTCGGCCTTAAGGCCTTACAAATCAAGCAAATAAGTGAAATGTTATTGTAGTCTCAAAATTTAAATTAAGCTGACAACAAAAATTTCTCAATAATTAATAATTAGCATGATGACCCGGTCCACCTAGAATTCAAGATCCATACCTGGACCGCAAATCTGTAGAGATACAAACACTAATCACTTGTACCCACGATACATAATATAACACATATAATATACAATAAAATAGAGCACATGCATTATCTTGTTTAATTGAGCCAGATAATCATATGTCAATAAATAATCATATTAATATGTCACCGAAAATATTAATACTCAGATCATCCTATTAACAATAAACAAAGTATCAATGTTTATTAAGTTCCTTTACTATTTTTCAATATAATCACATCAAATCATGGGGTGGATACTAGTAATATCATATTTGTGGTTCTCAACCACGGGCCACGATAAGCCAAAATCATAATTATCATGTTGTAAGCTACCAACCTACTATTATAAATACCAATCCATACGCAAGTTTTGGGTCTTTCAACCTAATGGGTAGTATTTGTACCTTTCTTATTTTCTTAATATTTGCTATCCCCGCAATCACAACATATATTATTTTCTTTCCATTAACTAAGCTCCAAATAGCCATATTCATAACATCTTACTATCATCTACACATCATATATGTACATATAATGCAAGACTTTCCTACCTCAAGCAAAGAAACGAAATAGATAATGAACTATAGAAGGAATGTAACTTTGTTGGTGAAACCTGGAATCTTTGTAAGGCCCATGCACTCAACTTGTTGATCCTAACATCAAGTTTTTTATATCGTTGTATTTAGAACAAATTTATATCATTCTTGTAAATTTAATTTGAAAATGGCAGATGTTTGATACACTCATTGATCGTTATCTCCCTTTGTCTATCTTGACTTTTCTTTCTCTCTCCCTTCTCCGACCAACTAACAACTACATATACATTATATACATTTGTATACACACTCAAGATGCTTTGAGAGGAAGGCAATATAGCTTCACGTCCTCTCTATCTTCTTTTCAGTTTATACCTGAGAGATTGAATGAAAAAGACTAAAGAAATGGCGCCCGGGCAAATAAACTGAATAGCTTCAGATTGCTGATATCAGCATAGGTCGGTACTCGGCCTCCATTAGGTGTGCACTTGGCCAAAATCTTCCCTTGGTCCATTTTGCTAACTTATGTTACTTTAGGCTTAAACCCGTCAACCCATCATGTTTAATAAACTTACTAAGCCCAACACCTTTAAATTCAACTTAGATAAATCTAATTATCCACTATGTTATTATACATATATCCAAAATTATAAAATTAATATTTAAAAATTGTGGGTCCTTACAAAATTGATATTTTAAAGATTTTTTTCGTAAATTTTGATAATTTTTAGTAATTTTGAAGAATTTTTAGTAATGTTTTAGTAATTTTTAATAATTTTTTTATCAAAAATTACTAAAATTTTCGCAACTAAATGGGCACTATAACTCAAAATGATTACAATAGTTAAATAATTAATTATCAATAATTGGTTAGGATAGAGTTTGTCTTTAAATGGTAAAAAAAACACACACACTCTCTGTATGTTACAATATTTAAAAATGAAAATAAAATAAAATTAGAACTAACCCAATACTTGAAAAAATTAATGATATCCGTAAAAATCTTAAAACTAAAATAATAAATTTTGATAAAAGAAATAATTAGTTATGTTTTTACTTTCTGTACTTAGTCTTCGTTTAAAAGAATGGATGCGAGGGGGAGGGAAGGGATGAGAATGGAAGTTAATATTATTTTCTTTATCTGGGAGAGATGGGAAGGGGAATGGAGAATAGAATAAAGAATAATTTAAGAATGTTATTATACCCATGTTTGTTTTAGGGTAACAATTGACAGATTTTACTAGGATAATATTTACCCATCATCACATTAGTTTTGAAGAGGAGGAACAATTTATCGGGAGTAAATTATTACTGGTGAGATGGGTGACAAGGAGTAATAGGAAAAATTATATAATTTTTTGTCACCTTCATAAAACATTCTTTTACACTACTCTCTCAATCCAACCATAAGTATCGTGAACTTATTATAGTAATTATTATTGAGATAACAATTACCATTATAATTTTCACTCCTAAAATTTTCACATTTTTGAAAAAATAATAAGGGCAAAATAGAGAAATCACACTTAAAATTTTTTTACACTCATTCTCTTCCCAAATTATGTTGAAATAAAGTTAATTAATGAAAATGAATGAGTCATCTCCATTTACTTATATTCCATACTATTCAACATTTTCAAACAGCATAAATCTTTTCACCTCCTCTTATTTACTTAAGTTCACTCCCTTTACCTACTTTTAAACAAAAGCTTAAGATGAAAATTACTTACGTCTTTTGAATTTTAAAAACCCACCTTTACACCAATTGTACTTTATAGTAAAGTAAAAATGATAAAATATTTATCAAATATAACGATTTTAATTTTTAGTAACTTTAAAAATTATATCTATACCTTATATTTTATATTATCTACGTTTATACCATCCTATTTTTTTATTTTTTTAATAGGTAATTTTATTTTTTACTTAAAAATTTAATACTGTTCACAAATTCACTTTAATTTAAAATATAAATGATACAAAGGTTAATTTTTTACATTTAAGAAATACAAATGATTTTCATCTTAAAAGATAATTATTCCTTAAAAAAATATTACTACACTATTGCTAAACGATTTGTTTTTTATTATGCTCTTAGAATAGAGAAGAATTGAGAAGATACTATCTAGGAGAAAGTATTTATAGATGTACTAAATGCATTTTGAAAATGCATTTTTACTTAATCTAAAAATGCGTTTTCAAAATGGGTCATCAATCCTTTTTTGATTACTTGAAAACATATTTTCAATTTTCTTTTTAAGCCACTCTCTTGCACATAACAATTAACCATAAAATCAGGGATATGCAAGTAGGGGGATTATGAAAATGTATTTTCATATAATACATTCTCTAGCTAAAGGAAAATGCGTTCTTATGAATCGTAGACTTTCAAATACACTGTTTTTTTTTTTTTTTGGATGAATTTATTTGCACTCCACAAAATAACCTCTAGCACTCTACTTTACTTATTCATTAATTAAAATTGCCTAATTGCCTATATTTCTATTCACATATACTTTACATATTAAAAATTTCATAAAATTCCTTATACAAAAACTTAATCCAAAACATTTTTATCATGTTATAAATACCTTTATTTTATAATAATTAATTTTTTAAAAAATATATATAAAGAAACTTATCATTTTTTTTTTTTAGATATTTTGAAAAGTTAGCAAGCAAATACAATCCATTTGTTTTTTTTTTTTTTTTTTTTTTTTTTGAAAAAAGTCACTTATGCAAATGAATTACTTTAATATGATTAAATTTCTAATTCTATATTATTTTTTAAAAAATATTTATTATTATTAAGAATTTAAATTAAGTTTTCAAAAGAAAGATGCTTATGATTTATTTGATAATTTAATTTTTTTTATTGGTATATTAAATTTCTAACTTAGATATTTTGTGGATAATTTTATTTTATTTTATTTTTTTGTACATGAATGGTGAGAAAAAAAAAAATCATTGGTTCTATATTGAACTTAGGATTGGTAAGAAAAGTTAGTAGGGGTAATGGGTAATTAAATGTTTAAATTTATAAGTTATCTTATTTTCATGTTTTTAGGTTTTATGTATGAAAAAAACATTTTGAAAATCTAAAGTAAATTTTACTTTCATTTATATTTTTATCAAAAATATAAATTAAATCATAATTTATTTTATAGCTTAATCAAATAAGAAAATAACATATTTCTGTTTAAATTTATTTACAAACTTTTATCATTTTTATCATCTTAATATTTATTTTTATTTTTTACAAATCATTCATAATTTATTTATTTTAACATTTACCACATTTATATTTCTTCTTACATTTTATTTCATCACCTTATTTTTAAAATATATTATAGATTTATGAGAATTGAAATAATCATATATAATCTTATTAAATAATTTGAGGATAATGACAAAAGTTAAAATAATAAAAATATGTAAACAAAAGGAATGAAAGAAATTAGTTTTTTTTATTTGATTAAATTATGAAGTAAAGTAAAATAAATTTTTTTTATACAATTGTTTAAAATATAAATATAAGAAATTTTATTGTAGTTTTTAAAAATATTAAGTTATTCTTTTGTAGGTCCAAGAGTGTTTCTTTAGATTTATAAATATTTTTTTATAAAGGGTAATTATGCCATTTCAAATTATACACAATAATACATAGTCTGAAAATGAGAGTTTAGTAATTCCACTTCGTAAAAAAAAAAAAGAAAGTAAAATAGAGTACACGCAACTATTTTATGGAGTGCAAAAACACTTACTTTTTTAATGATGATAACAGTTTAAGGTATTTGGGGAGACTTTTTATACTCATCTCTGTTCGAGATGTGGTTTTAAGAGAGTTTCATCACTCTAAATTCACAGTACATCCTGGAGGTACTAAGATGTACCATGACTTGCGTCGTTAGTTTTTTTGGGCATGCGTGGAGAAAGATTTGGTAGTGTTTTTGAGTAGGTGCCTTATTTGTAAGCAAGTTAAGATCGAGCATCAAAAACTGACGGGTGCCATTGTCGAAATAGAAATGGAAGAACGTTATAACGGACGTTGTTCTGACATACTAAGATCTCCGAAAGACCATAATACTATTTGGGTGATAGTAAATAGGTTGACGAAGTCAGCTCACTTCTTGTCGGTTGGCTGATTCCATGGATGTCTTCGCTAAACTATATGTTAAGAAAATTGTGAGACATTATGGGACTCCTGTATTCATTGTCTCAGACAGGGATCCTTGTTTTGCTTCTCGGTTTTGACAGTGTCTTCAGGTGGCTATGGGGACAGGGAATTGTTTAGTACTGCTTTCATCCTTAGATCGATGGATAGTTAGAATGCACAATTGAGACTTTGGAGGATATGCTCAGGGTGTGTGTGTTTGATTTCGTGGTATTTGGGAGAACCACCTACCTTTGATTGAATATGCGTGTAACAATAGCTATCAATCGAGTAACGAGATGGTTCTTTTTGAAACTTTGTATGGTAGGCTGTGCAGATCTCCTATCTATTGGGCTGAGATTAGAGAAACTATAATTACTAGACATGAGTTTGTGCAGGAGATGACCGAGATTATCAAATTGATTTGATAGAAACTTGAGATGACATGAAACCACCAAAAGAGTTATGCTAGCAAAAGGCGACTGTTGGAGTTTGAGGTAGGAGACCATGTGTTTTTGAAGGTCTCACTGCGGAAAGGTCAATTTTATTTAGGCATAGGGGAAAGTTATTCCCAAGTTATATTAGGCCATTTGAGATTTTTGGCCAAGTTTGAAGAGTTGGCCTATCGTTTGGCCTAGCCACTATAGCTTTCAGGAGTTCATGAGATGTTTCATGTGTCTATACTCCGTAAGTATAACCCAGGCCTTTTGCATATGCTGGATTGGACCGAGCTTAAGATTGACTCAGTGTTACTTATGAGGTGAAACTAGTGGAAATCCTAGATTCTCAAAAGCAAGTGCTTCGGAGGAAGATTATTCCCTTAGTTAGGGTGTTGTGGAAAGATGAGTCGACCTAGAAGCAAAAGGTAAATAGACGTAGTTGGTATTCTGAGTTAGTCCCATGATTATTTTTTTTCCTTTTCAATTACTTTCTAAATCTCGAGGATGAAATTTTTGTAAAAGAAGTAAGATGTAATGACCCGAATTCAATTTAATTTAATTTATATATATATATATATTTTTAATAAATTTAGTTTGTATTATTTAAATTTAATAATTTGAAATTTTTGCTAGTTAATTTTTTGTTGCATTTAAAAAGGTTAAATTTTGGTAACCTTTGAGAATATTATAAAATTTTAGGAAATATATATATTTCTTAAACCCTGAGAGAGGGTTATAATAATTAAATTTATAAAGGCTACCTATTTTTTAAATAACAGCTATTAATATGTGTGTTATATTTGTTCATGTAAGTATAACTCTAGAGAAAAAGAGAAAGAGAAAGAGTGAGAGAGAGGGGGGAAGGGTATGGCATAGCATTAAAGCACCTGCCAAATCAACGGTAATGGGTGGAACTTTAGTATTATGTATATATGTATTATATGTAATTGTATATCAATTGATTTGTTTGCCGTGAAAGACTTACAGAAAGTCTTGATTTGAAATTTACATTATTAATATATATATTATTTGTGTTCCTAAGGCAATGATTCTTCCAGATTCAAATCTTTAGTTGATTTCTTTTTATTAAATTAATATTTATATACTAATGTGAGCTATTCTAGTTTGATTCTTTTAAATTGAATAATATATATATATATATATATATATGTGTGTGTGTGTAATTAAAAATGAATTGCTCTTAAATAAATTTTGATTGTTTGAATGTAGCATTGAATTATTTGCTTTGCACCTATGGCGTCATTGACAATGTGCCTGTGGGTATGCTATTTATTTATTTTATTTTATTTTTTTGTAAAACTTTGGAATAAAGGGAGAATTTGTTTAATGTGGATTTAAAGTGGAATTAATGTTATGATTTGTTTAGATTGAGGAGTACTGAAAATATCAGGTATACATACCCAAGAGTTAAAAGTCTCAAAACCTGCATGGGGTGGTAATCGAGTCCATTATACTCGTAATCTACGAACGACCAGATGTTTAAGGGTGGCATATTATATTCGTAGTGCTTCGGCCTAAGAAGCAAACACTGAAGGATGATGTATATTCGTTCGATCTTGTTTCTATGAGACAACCAAACAGACATCGAAGAATAGTATATATTGGTTGGGTCCTATTCCTACAGGACAATCAAGCAGTAATACTTTGTTTTCTTTTGATGTGTTATGTAGTGTTAATACATGATTAAATGTAAATAGGATGAATTAATAAAATAAATGGGAAATTATACCTACATCCTTGAATATTTCAACCTTACACGTAAACTTCCTATTTTTAAATTCTTGTTACACTTAGATTCATCTGTTAATTTGCTTCGTTAAATAGCTAAGTTTTCATTGTAAAATGACGAAAATGCCCCCACGCCATCGTCGAGAAACCACTAATAACTCGTTTTTCTTTTTCTTTTTTTTTTTTTAATACTTAAACTGAAAGTAATATAATCAATGTATTGAATACTAAAATATTTAAAAATAAAATTTATCAATATAATTAAAATATTATAATAAAAATTCATTTACTTTAAAACTTTTCAAAATTCGAGTAACAAGGTTTGTCTGTTTGTTAAATAATTAAAAATACTGGTTTCACTTAAATTTATGTATGAAAAAAAAGATAAAAAAAAAAAACTAAAAGCAACTGGCTTTTGGATGCCTTGGCCACATATGATGAGATCGTGCGGTCAGAATCTGTGATTAGTCGTAAACCAAAAAAAAAAAAAAATTTTATTCTGCTTTTTTTTTTTTGCAAATTTTTTGTCAACTTTAAAATTTTGTCTATTTTTGTTATATCATATTAAAATAAATTATTTATTCAAATATTTTAATAAAATAAATTATTTTAATAAATTAGATAATTAAACTTTAAAACTTTATCTATTTTTGTTATATCATGTTCAAATAAATTATTTTATTCAAATATTTTATTAAAATATTTAATAAATAAGATAATTAAAATAAATTAATTAAGTTAATTATATAAATTAATATATAATATATATTATTAAATTATTTTTAATAAATAATAAAACTAAATTAATTAATTAATTTTAATTTAATACACTAATAAATTCAATTTAAAAATACTCTGAGAAAAGTAAGGGAAGCGAACAGTTTTACAGATGACTAAGGGTCTTGTCCATTTTTTAATTTTTTGATAACTAGTTACTCAATTTTTTAATTTCTTTAAATTATCATATTTATTCTCTTATCTTTTTAATTTTTTTAATTATAAAGAGCAAAATTATTAAATTAACAAAAAAATAAAAAAACTAATTGCTAAAAAAAATAATTTTTTTCTCAAAAAATAAAAACTTAACTTTTTAGTAGTTAGTTACAAAAAACAATTAGTTTTCTTATTTCCCCAACTCAACCAATTAAAAAAAAATTAAGAGAGATAGAATAAAATTTAAGAAAAAAATTATTATCACATGCACTACAAATTAAATATGAAAAGACTGAAATTTGAAAAGAGTTTCACCTGACTACCGGTCGAGTTAAAGAGATAAAAAAAATAAATTTTTTTTTAACTAACTACTATTAACTACTAAAAAGTTAGATTTTTTTCATTTTTTTGCTTGACATAAAAATTGGTATTTTAGTAATTAGTTTTTTTAATCTTTGTCAATTTAATAATTTTGCTCTTTATAATTAAAAAAATTAAAAATATAAGAGAATAAATATGATAATTTTAGAAACAATTAAAAAAATTGAGTAACTAGTTTTCAAAAAAAATTTAAAAATGGTCAAGACCCCTTAGCTATTCGTAAACTATTCGCCTCCCTTACTTTTCTCAGGGCATTTTTTAATTTAATTGATTACCATATTAAATTAAAGGTAATTAATTAATTTAGTTTTAGTTTTTATTAAAAATAATTTAATACTACATATTAGTTTATATAATTAATTTATTTAATTATCTTATTTATTAAAATAATTCAATTTAAAAAATATTTAAATAAAATTTTTTATTTTAATATGATTTAACAAAAGTGGACAAAGTTTTAAAGTTTAATTATCGTATTTATTAAAAATAATTTCTCTTTAATATGATGTAAAAAAAATTGATAAAATTTTAAAATTGACAAAATGTTTACAACAGAAAAAAAAAGAATGAAAACATTTTTTTTTTGGTTTACGAGTAATAACATATTCTGATTGTAGGATCTCATCATTTACGGTCAAGTAGGGGTGGACATGGGCTGGGTTGGGTTGGGTTTGGGCTGGGCTTGTTCAGGCCGAGTTTTTAAGCATCAGCCCAAGCCCAGCCCGGCCCGATATCAGGCTAAAAATTATGAACCTAAGCCCGTCCATTATTGAAAAATTAAAACTCAAGCCCGTCCATTGGGCCAATCAATAAAATATTAAAAAAACATAAAAGTTATGCAAAAACAACCAATAACTTGTTCACAACCACTGTTTAAACACAAACAAACAATTAATTAATTAATTAAAACACTTTATAAAATAAATAAAAAAACAATGTCATAAGTTCAAATAAGATGATCACAACATCCTAAGGGACCAATAGTGGGCTCAGGTTCCCAAACTGAATTTGAATGTCAAAAGCATGCATCATATCAATTGTTGAAATTATGATTAATTTCGTTGTGTGTTACTGGAAGTTTGCAATGATAGTTATACATTATTGCACGTGATTCTTTATTCAAAGTAAATCCAGTTGAACAATCAATCAATATTGAAGGTTAGTTTCTTCCTTTTCGGACCAATTGGACTAGTCGCTGGCTATAGAAAGATAGATAAATGCAGTCTTATAAAAACCACAAACTAAAACATAAATTCATGGGAAGTTTATTTTTCAATCATAAATTATTATGAAATTGAATGGGTTTGTTAATAGAAAGTAAGAGTGAAAGATACATACTTTGTATTACAGATTGAGAAGAGACAAAAAGGGTTGAATATTTGGGGCTAGGGTTTGTGTGGGGAAGAGAGAAAGAGCAAAACTAGGGTTAGTGTGTTAGGAGATGTGGGGTTAACTTACTTATTAATTTTAGCCGAGCGGGGCCGGGCTGGGCTGTGATGCATGAACTCAAACCCAACCCAAAAATAAATCGGGCCTAAAAATTGGCCCAGTCCAACCCTATAACCTAAACCCTAAAAATTTCGGCTTGGACTGGATGGGTTCTTTGGGCCAGCGGGCCGGTGTCCACCCCTACGGTCAAGGTATCTAAAAGCTAACAATTTTTTAAGTTACTTTCAGTTTCCTTTTTTTTCTTTTTTCTTTTTTTTTTTCATATGTAAAATCAACTGAAACTGATATCTTTAATTTTTGAACAAACAAACAGACGTTCTTACTTGAATTTTGAAAAGTTTTACAGCAAATAAATTTTTATCATAATATTTTAATTATATTGATAAATTTTATTTTTAAATATTTTACTATTCAATATATTTGTTACATTACTTTCAGTTTAAATATAAAAAAAAAAAATGAGTTACTAGTTGTTTCTGGACGTTTGGCCATTTCTGGACAATGGCATGGGGTTATATTCTTAATTTTACAATAAAAATTCAGCTAGTTAATGGAGCAAATTAACGGATGGGCCCAAGTGTTACAAACATTTGGGAATGAGGTTTCTAAGTGTAAGGTTGGAATGTTCAGGGGGTCTAGGTGTAATTATCCTAATGTTCAGGGGTTTAGGTGTAATTTTTCCTAAATAAATTTAATTTCTTATTTAAGAGTGCTATTTTGTGTAGAGATGTTTTCACTTAGTAGCATGTTAGGGTATTATTGTATTTATATTATGATTAAGTTTTCAAGCATATGTGGTGTTAGTGCTCATCTCCTTACAATTTGTGATACAGATAATGAATTTGAGTCACGTGTTGGACTTTCTGAGAATAGAAATTAACATTTTATTTACATACATTTAAATTATTTTTATAAAATTGCTTTAGTGGATTGTAATAAATCTCTGTTTGTGAGGTGAATATAAATTATTTTATTTAATTTTTGAGAGAATATTTGGGCCTAGTTTTGAAGGCTTGCAATTTTGTTTTGGAGGTTTGTTGCCTAATTTGTTTGACTAAGGCATTTATTTAAATTTTAAAATATAAATTTATTTTTTTTAATATTCATTGCTTCATAGTGGGTTTGTATGGCTCTGATGTGGGCCACATAAAGTTGTTAAACAGTATAATATGTGTTCTTTTATTTGCAACCTCAGGTTGTGGAGATCGAGGCATGACAATCAACGTTTGTTAAGTTCCTTTACTACTTTTCAATCATCACATCAAATCATGGGCTGGATACTAATAGTGTCGTATTTGTGGTTCTCAACCACAGGCCATGATAAGCCAAACTTAGAATTATCATATTGTAGGCTACTAACCTATTGACATGAATACTAATCCTTATGTAGGTTTTAGGTTTTTCAACCTAAGAGTAGTCTCTGTACCTTCTCTATTTTCCTAATATCCACTACTTTCGCAATTACAACATATATTATTTTCTTACTATTAACAAAACTCCAAATAGTCATACTCACAACATTTTTACTATTATCTGCACATCATATATGTACGTATAATACAAGACTTTCCTACCTCAAGCAAAGAAACGAAAAAGATAACGAACTATAGAAGGAATGTAACTTTGTCGGCTAAACCTGGAATCTTTTGTAAACGCCGTGCACTCAAATTGTTAATCCTAACATCAAGATTTTTATGTCATTATGTTTAGAACGAATCTATATCATTTTTGGAAATTTAATTTAAAAACAGCGGATATTTGATATGCTTATTGATCGTCATCTTCCTTCGTTTCTCTCGACTTCTCTTTCTTTCTCCCTTCTTCAACCAGCCAACAACCACATATACATTATATACATATATATACACATGATGCTTTGGGAGGAAGGCAACGTAGCTTCATCCCTCCCTATCTTCTTTTCAGTTTACACCTGAGAGATTGAGACGGAAAAGACTACAGAAATGGTGCCCAGGCAAATAAACTGAACTACTACAAGTTGCTAACATCAACATAGGTCGGGTGCTCGACCTCCTTTAAGCATGTGCCTGGGCCATCACCCCCGTGTGCCTAGCCTAATCTTTCCTTGGTCCATTTTGCTAACTTCTGGTACTTTAGGCTTACACCCTTCAACCCATCATGTTTAATATACTTACTTAGCCCATCACCCTTAAATTTAACCCAAATAAATCTAAATATCCATTATGTTATTATACATATATCCAAAATTATAAAGTTACAACAATTTAAAATTTTGGGTTCTTACAAAATTGATATTTTAAAGATTTTTTTAGTAAATTTTGATGGTTTTTTTGTAACTTTTAAGAATTTTTAGTAATGTTTTAGTAATTTTTTTTCTCAAAAATTTATAACATTGGCAACTAAATGGGCACTAAAACTCAAAATGATTAAAATAGTTAAATAATTAATTATCAATAATCGGAGAGGATAGTGTTTGACTTTAAAATGGTAAAACACACACACACTCTCTCTCTGTTACAATATTTAAAAATGCAAGCAAATAAAACGAAATTAGGTTTAACCCAATAATTTAAAAAATTAATGATATACATAAAAATCTTAAAACTAAAATAATAAATTTTGATAAAAGAAATAATTAGCTATTATTATTATTTTTTTTACTTTTTGTACTTAGTCTTTGTTTAGGAGAATGGGATGGGAGAGTGAGGGAAGGGATAAGAATGGAAGTTAATATTATTTTCTTTACTTAGGGGAAGATGGGAAGGGGAATAGATATTACAGTATAGAATAAGTTAAAATACTATTGTATGCTTTAGGACATGTTTGTTTTGAGGGTAACAGAGGGTAAATTTTATTAGGGTAATAATTGTTCTCCATTGCATTAGTTTTGAAGAGGGAGTAACAATTTACTAGGGGTAAGGGTTACCCATGGGTGTAAATTATTACTAGTGGGGAGGGTGACAAAGAGTAATGAAAATTATTATAAAATTTTTTATTGCCTTCGTAAAATATTCTTTTACATTTCTTATAAAACTATAGACAATTAACTTTTATTCTTTCAAATTTTTTAACATTCTAAAAATAATATAATTATTATTAAGTAATATTTATTCTCTCAATCAAACTGTAAGTATCATGAATTTATTACAGTAACTATTACTTGGATAACAATTACCATTATAATCTTTCACTCCTAAAATTCTCACATTTGTGAAAAAAATAAAAAAAAATAAGGACAAAACAGAGAAATCACAATTTATATATTTTTTTACACTCATTCTCTCCCAAAATTGTGGTGAAATAAAGATAATTAATGAAGATAAATGAGTCATCTCCATATACTTATAGTCCCTACTATTCATCTCCTTCAAACAACATAAATCTTTCACCTCCTCTTATTTATTTCAGTTACTCTCTTCACCCCCTTCTAAGCAAAAGTTTAAGGTGAAAATTACTTACGTCATTTGAATCTTAAAAGCTCACCTTTGCATTAATTGTACTTTAGAATGAAATAATAAAATATTCATCAAATATAACAATTTTAATTTTTTGTAATTTTAAAAAATACATTTATACCCCTATATTTTATATTATTTACACTTATATCATTTGTTTTTTATTTTATTTTTAATAGGTATTTTTATTTTTCACTTAAAAGTTTAGTACTGTTCATAAATTCATTTTAATTTAAAATATAAGGGATACAAAGCTAAATTTCTTAAATTTAAGAAATGCAAATGATTCTCATCTTAAAAGATAATTACTCCTTAAAAAAAATATTACTACACTTGTTAAACGATTTGTTTTTTATTATGCTCTTAAAATGGAAAAAACTTAGAAGATACTATCAAGGAGAAAGTATTTATAGATGTATTATTAATATAGATGCATTTTCACTTAATCTAAAAATACATTTTCAAAATAAGTCATCAAAAAAAAATGTTTTTTTGATTGCTTGAAAGCAGTATTTCAATTTTCTTTTTAAGCCACTTTAGTGATATGTATAAGTAGAGAGATTATGAAAACATATTTTCATATAACATTTTTAGGCTAAAGGAAAATGTGTTGTTATTAATTGTAGATTTTCAAATACACTATTTTTTTGGGTGAGTCTATTTGTACTCTACAAAATAGCCTCTAGTACTTCACTTTACTTCTTCATTAATTAAAATTTTCCATTAGCCTATATTTCTTTTCACATATACTTAACATATTAAAAATTTTATAAAATTCCTTATACAAAAACTCAATCCAAGACATAGTTTTCATGCTATAAGTACCTTTATTTTATGATAAAAATTATTTTCCTAAAATATATATATATATATATATATATATAGAAACTTACCAATTTTTTTAGATATTTTGATAAGTTGGCAAGCAATTACAATCTATTTGTTTTTTCTTTAAAAATCACTTATGCAAATGAATTGCCTTATCATGATAAAATTTCTAATCCTATATTATTTAAATTTTTTATTATTATAAATTTAAATTAAATTTTCAATAGAAAGATGCTTATTATTTATTTGATAAATTTGTTTATGTTTAAAAATTCCTTTTTTTGGTATATTAAATTTCCTAGTTAGATTTTTTTTTTTGATAATTTTATTTTATTTTATTTTTATATGAATGGTGAGACAAAAAAAAATCAGTGATTTTATATTAAATTTAGGGTTGGTTAGAAAAATTAGTCAGGGTAAAGGGTAATTAAATATTTAAATTATAAGTGATCTTATTTCATGTATGTAGGTTTTATGTGAGAAAAAAATATTTTCAAAATCTAAAGTAAATTTTATTTTCATTTATATTTTATCAATAATATGAACTAAATCATAATTTATTTTACAACTTAATCAAATAAGAAAATAACTTATTTCTGTTTAAATTTATTTATAAACTTTTGTTTTTTTTTTATCATCTTGGAATTTATTTTTATTTTTATTTTTACAAATCATTCATAATTTATTTATTTTAACATTTACTACATTCATATTTTTTCTTACATTTTATCTCATCACCCTATTTTTAAAATTTATTATTAGATTATGAGAAATGAAATAATCATATATAATCTTACTTAATATTTAATGATAATGACAAAAGCTAAAATAACAAAAATTCGTAAACACAAGGAATGAAAGAAATTATAATTTTTATTTAATTAAATTATGAAATAAAATAAAACAAAATTTATTTTTATAAAATTATATAAATATAAAAATTTATTGTAGTCTTTAAAAATATTAATTTATACATGTAAAGATCTAAGAGTGTTTATTCAAATTTGTAGATATTTCCTTGTGATGAGTAATTATATTATTTTAAATTATACACAAGAATATATAGGATGTGTTTGGAAGAAAACAAAAAAAGTACAAAACTTTTACAAATCTCTACAAATACAAATTACGAGACTGTAAAATTTAAATTTTCTACTCATCGCACAAAGCATGAAACATTAACTTTTACAAATTTATATAATTTTATACAACTCTAAATACACCCATAGTCTAAACATAAGAGTTTTGTAATTCCATTTCTTAGAAAAAAGAAAAATTAAAACAAAGTATAAGAAATTATTTACAGAGTGTGAATACGTTTATTTTTTTCCTTCTATTTTCACATAAAAAAAGGAAAAAGAAAATTACAAACAAAGGCCCATGGTATGCTTTTGGCCTCAGATAGCGGTACAGTGTGGAGGTTTGACTCCGAGAGGAACATATACAGAGCGATATATATTCACACACTTATATACACACACAAACACAATTTGCAATCGCTTCTTCACATTCCCTTTGTCCGATAGCCAAGGACAGCGGAGACCGACAGCAGAGAGACAATCAAATATATATGGTGAAAGCAACGTAGATTTCAAAATTCTCTCTCTCTTGACTCCAATGTTCTCTCCTACCACTCGATTCAATCAAATATGTATGTTACCTCCTCTCTCTATTTCCCTTCAATTGCTACAATTTTTTTTTTTTTTTTTTTCTAGAGAAGTCTCGAGTCACCTCTTTCTTGAATTAGGGTTTGTATTTTCGTCTAAGCGTGTTGCGCACGGACTCGTGTTCTTGCTTGTTTCGGCTTGATCAATTGGAAGGGTGAATTGGTAGCTGTAGGGTCAACTGAAGAGAGAGAGAGAGAGTAGTTTGCTGATCTCGAGGATTTTTGGTGCAGGTTGTTTATCCTTGTAAGAGGAGTGTTGATTTGTCTTGACTAATTGATGACTAGAGATAGCTCGTGAACATGTCGATTGATGAAGTATAGATTCGACGACAAATGGGTTGTGTTCTTGGTCGAGAGGTTTCGTCGGGCATAGTTTCTGAGTCTAAGGAAGAGAAGAGGGAGGCCGAGACTGAGCGGAGGAGTAGTAACAATTTGAGTGTTGAATCTCGGGCTGGGGAGACCAGGATCGTTGATAACGGCAAGGGTGGGGTTAATAATGTTGTGAGCCGGAACCGGAAGGAGGAGAAGGATGGTGCTGATCGGACGTCGCAGGGTGAGAGGAGGAGATCAAGGCTGAATCCAAGGTCGAGCAATCCTCCAAAGCATAAACATGGAGAACAAGTAGCTGCTGGATGGCCTTCTTGGCTTTCTGCACACGTTGGTGAGGCAATAGATGGGTGGCTTCCTCGCCGTGCTGACACTTTTGAGAAGATTGACAAGGTTGTTTACCGGTCTTCAGAATTTTTTTTATTGTTGTTTTTCGAGCTAAGTGTGTTCCATAACACACATGGTTATTTATTTGTTTAATTTTTTTCATGTATATTAGATTGGCTCGGGTACGTATAGCAACGTCTACAAAGCAAGAGATACAATAACTGGGAAAATTGTTGCGTTAAAGAAGGTGCGCTTTGATAATTTGGAACCAGAAAGTGTGAGATTCATGTGTAGAGAGATTATTATTTTGCGGCAACTTGATCATCCCAATGTTATAAAATTGTTGGGTTTGGTCACTTCAAGAATGTCGTGTAGTTTGTATTTGGTGTTTGAGTACATGGAGCACGATTTGGCTGGACTTGCAGCTAGCCCAGAAATCAAGTTTACAGAAGCACAGGTTAGACTTAGTTTTCTACAATCCATGGAGTACAGTTTTGTCCACCGTTGACATGTATTTCTTTGCCACCAAACCCAACTAAGTACACTCCTTTGATTCACTATCTTTTAGTACTGCAGGTTAAGTGTTATATGCATCAATTATTATCTGGTCTTGAGCACTGTCATAGCCGTAATGTACTCCACCGAGATATTAAAGGGTCAAATCTTCTTATTGACAATGGAGGAATGCTTAAGATAGCTGATTTTGGGTTGGCTACCATTGTCGATCCTAGCCACAAACACCCCTTGACTAGTCGGGTGGTTACATTATGGTATCGAGCTCCTGAGCTTCTTCTTGGGGCTACTGAATACAGTGTGGGCATAGATCTGTGGAGTGCAGGTTGCATTTTAGCTGAATTATTGGCTGGGAAGCCTATCATGCCTGGTCGTACAGAGGTATAAACTCACTTATATATTTCTATTTTGTCACTTTAAACTCTCTCTCTCTCTCTCTCTCTCTCTATTTTTTCCTGTATTCTTAACATCTTCCTTATGTTTGTGGCTAGTTAAATTTAATTTCACAAAGAGTAAAGGATTATAATTTTGTTTATGATGTTGTGGGATTGATGGGGGTTATCAATGATATTAATGGATTAAGGATAATTTTGCTTTGTCAATGTTCATATTTTTCAAAAAAAGAAAAGCAGGAAAACATATTTTCAATTTCTATCTGTTATAAAATTAAAACAAAAAAAGCATGTAGGCCAATGTTTTCATTGATGACTTTATGGGTAAAAGATAACTTGCCTTTTGTTTTGTTGGTCTGAGGAGTTGAACCTGCAAGGCCTACTTAGTCAAATCTTACTAACCATCCTGCTAGTTTCCAAATCAAGTTAATTACATTTGTGTTTCCACTTTCCAGAAATTCAGCTAATTTTGGAATCCGTTTTTGGAATAAAAGAGGAAACCCATTTAGCAAACATTTTGTTTCCATTTGGGTTGTCTGTGTTACTCTCCAACATAGATTGTCATGCCACGTCCCAATTGGCCTCAAACCTTGCAATTCTGCTCCTTGTAGCCTCCTACTACTGGCAGTACACCACTTAACTTAACAGCTGGTACTAAATGGGCCTTAATGCCTTTTTATGTGAAGGATTGAGTTTATTGTGTTGTACAGCTGTTGAGAATTTGAAAACAACTTGAGCATGAAATTGATAAACACGCACAACCATTCAATATCCTTTTCCTTTACAGTGGTAATAAAACTATAGAATTAACACTCCCTAGCAACGCTTATTCAGGTGATTGTTACTTTTCTGCAATTAATCAATGTGGAGTACTTATTAAAAAATTAAATAAAAACGGTCCTATCAATGTGAAGATTATGAAAATAATAAAAAGCATGGGAGGGGAATGGGCATGAGTTGAACACAATACTTGCCCTTATTGACGAAGTGAACACTTCAACATAGTGTCATATTTGAGTACGACATACATTGGACATTGTCAAACATACGAACATATTGGGCATGATGAGTACTGTGCCTACTTTTTTGTTATACATATAAATTTTTCTTCAACACAGCTAGTTTGGGTAGTTTTACAATTTATGAAACTATTTCCCACACCAATAGTGGAAGTGTTGAACTTTTTGAGGTGAAATTTAAAATATTAGCACTAAAGTTTGTATTTGAATTATGGATTGAATTTATCTGTATGTTTGAGTTATGGATTGAAAATTTGAATTAGTGTTATCTTTTTTCAATATTTTTGTTGTTTTGTGGATATCATGTTCACATAATTAGCTAACAAATATTAAAAAAAAAAATTGTTTTTGCTTCATCCTTGGTTTGTTCATACTAATTGTTTTTGGAGTTACTGGATACAATCAAAGCTGTAGTTTTATATTTGCATTACAAGTTTTTGATAGCCTTGTTTCTCTAGATTTTTTTGCGTACTTTAGGCTGCTATTTTTGACTTAAGCATGTCATATATGATGAGAATACCTTCTTAAAGTCCAATTATTTCCCAATGCCCTTTTTTTTTCATTGCCTAAGCTTATTTAATCTCTTTTGCACAAGATTGCCATCTTGCGCATAAATTTAGAGTTTACAGGTGGCCAGCATGTTTTTCAACTTTCCCTTGACGTGCTCTTATTCAATATTAAGGTCACATGTGCTTAGGTGATTAGGAAATTTAGCATCGTCTGTTGTCAATGTGGCTCAGAGGTTGGTATCTTGCTACATTAATTGAGGACAAACTTTGGATAGAGGTTGCTTCAAGTTGGTGATTTACCTAAATTCATGGGAAGTTCAGATCATTTTTACCAAGATTAGATATTTAGTCTTGACAGGGACATTTTATAACGTGTAAAATGCCTGTTAAAAACGTCCACGTATCACCAATGCGTGTTACAATTGTGACACTCATGTGGCATATATGGGTAACAATTGAAAATAATGTGCAATTTGTTAGTATTATTTCTCTGCGTTTGAGATCAAATTGGGTGTATTCCTATTGGATAATGGTTGTGGTATGATTTGATGCTTTAGTCATATTAGGGTACTATATAACAAACAGAATAATCTGAAAATATAGGAAGTTCATAACTTGCCTTGATGCGAAGATAGGGTGTGGGTTGTATTTGACTCATAATTGCCTAACCAATACTAAACACTTGAATAAGTAACTTGTAACTTTTGTTGTCTCCTCCATAAATTCAAATTCCTTTCCATCTCCAATAAATGGGATATGCGATATTGGGAGTTAGTGGTGAATTCTTTTATTGGTGCACATTCTAGTTTGTTTGATTTTACTCCAACTTTTTGTTATCAATTTGTCTTTTCTCCAATATTACAAGTTCATCAAATCGGATTATTTTTGGGTTAGTAATCCCCGAAAGCAGGTTTCTATTCGATGTGTCCATGTTCAGTGCAGATGCATATATTAGTTTGGAGTAGATGAATGAACTATTTTAATTAGAACCAGATAAAATAAATGCAACATAAGCTAGACAGACTATAAGCCTTGTAGATAGTGGAGAGGGGTGTATTAGGGTTATTGAGAAGCTGGAAAAACATGTCACATGTCAAATCACCAAGGACAATGAGAATGCTTGGATGAAGGACAAAAGGAATCCAATTAGAGGTAGATAGAGAGGCTAATCGAGCGCTCAAACCTCTCTTGATTGGAATAAGATATCCAATTTATGGGGCTCCACATGAGCTATTTGGACAAGATAGATATCAAATAGATTTGGGCTCATTAAAGATGAGAATAATTTTCTTGAAACCTTTCCTTTTGTAGGGCAAGGTAACCCTCTAGTTAACGATTGTCTCCCTCTTTTAATAGAATTGATTGTAGGGCAAGGTAACTCTCTAGTTAACGATTATCTCCCTCTTTTAATAGAATTGACGAAAAGACTAAAACTTGAACTTATGTGGAGTGTAGAGCAGTGAGCATGTGGTGAAATTGTTGTACTTAATTAAACCAAGCAATAAGGATAAACCTTATCAT
>QLOD02000009.1:16833769-16844911 GCA_003260245.2 Sideroxylon spinosum
GGAGAATTACAAAATTTCTACAGAACCTCATATAGTTTGAACATGGGTTGGCACCATTCTTCCATACTTAGCTAAATGTTAAAGAATTGAAGTTGCTCCTCTATTGTTGTGCAAATAAGAGTGTGAACGAGGTATGATGCTAGCTGATGTAGGATTGAATAGAAGGAAAACAAAATCAAATGAGAAGAAGAAGAAGAAGAAAAAGAGAAGTAAAAGGAGGAGGACAGTAGACGTAGGGAAGAAACAATAGTCAAAATATCATTCAATCAATCAATAATCTTTCTATTAAACCTAATTAGGGTTTAAATAATAAACTTTTAATCCATGGGCTAAAACACAAAAGGCCCCTAATAAAATAAACTCAATACTAATAAATCTCAAAACAAATGGATCCAAATAACCTCTAATAAAATAAACACAATATTAGTAAAGCCAAAAACAATTGGGTCCAAGTAATAAATAAAGTAATATTAAAAAGAAATAAAAATAAAATCCTAATAAAAATTATTTCATATTTTTTTTTTGCCTGTCGCATCATTCGCCACCCCTTAGAAAAACTCGACCCTATCGAGTTAAAAATTTACATACTCCTTCAATCGCTAGGCCACGAACAAAGTAGATGGTAAAGCTGTTCCCAACGTTCGTGGACGCGCGTCAGGTATGGTAGAAATCTAGTATCTTTCCTAAGTCTCCCAAGATAGAAATACCGTGATTCAGAAAATAGAACTTATAAATGTTGGAAGAAGACAAAAAATTGACTAACTCGTAGGAGAGATTTAAGTGTAGTAAAGACAAAATCCACAGAAACACTAAAGGTTTTAGTCATATTCTTCAACCTGATAGTACCAACAGGGATCTCAATAATATCACTGAAAATCTGTGTCTCATTAAGAGAAATGACTTCAGTAGTAGCAACAATTTCATCAAGTGGCTTGCCCACAATTTGGTCGTTATCCTCATCATCTGAAAAATAAAAGTTGTCAGGATTAGCCTATAAATCAACTCCTCAATTTGATCATCATTAGGCTCTCTCTTCACTTTAGAATGGTTGTCATTAGATTCTCTATTCGGCTCATCAATGACTTTTGGAATATTGGTAAAGGCACCAAATAGAGGAGTTGAAGTTGAATTTGACTTTGACTTTGAATTTGATATTTGGTTAGCATAGAGGTGAGTAGAGTTACTCGGCAAATAGCATTTCTCCCATGTGTCAAAACTCGCGTTTAGTCTTTGAATGACTTCAGTGAGGGCTGCTATTTAGGTTTGTATTTGATTATCGTTTAATAAGTAACTGGCAGTGTACTGACAACTTTGAATAAGCAAAAAACGTGAGTGGAAAAGGGCTCAGAAAAATATTCTGGAGTATCCTAAAGTGTTCTAGACCTTCGCTGGATGTTATTGGAACTTTGCTAGAGGTCACCGAGCACTGATTAGGTTATTGGAACTTCATCGGAGGGAGGCGTTGCCTATGGTGGTGTTTGCCCGAGTTGGGTATCACTGGAGATTCATAAAAGTGGATTTGCTAAGTTTTTACCGACGTTACGCGAAAGGGTTAGGGATTTTTGGGCAACAATAGTGGCTAGGGTTTCGGACTATGATGGAGGCTAGGGTTTGGAGCTCTTGACAATGAATAAATTTTAATTTAAGGAAGATTTATTGATCAAGGTGTTACTCTGATACCAAAGTTGATGTACGATTGAATAGAAGGAAAAAAAGAATCAAACAGGAAAATGAAAAAGAATAAAAAGAAAAAGAGAAGTAGGCAGAGGGCAGCAGCTATAGGGGAGAAATAATAGTCAAAATATCATTCAATCAATTAGTAATCTTCCTATTAACCCTAATTAGGTTTAAATAATAAACTTCTAATTCATGGGCTAAAACACAAAAGGCCCCTAATAAATAAACTCAATATTAATAAGGCCTAAAACAAATGGGTCCAAATGACCTCTAATAAAATAAACTCAAAATTAGTAAAGCCAAAAACAAATGGGTCTAAGTAATAAATAAAGTAATAATAAAAATAAAATCCTAATAATAATTATTGCATATTTTTTTTTTTTTTTGGTTTCCATATCACCAACCCTTATTCGTACCATTTCCTTATGCCTTAGACAAAATTTGAAATTCTGAAGTGGAGATGCCCACTATTGCGCGAACAAGGCATGGCGCCAACGTTTGTTCACACCATATTTTGTTACTTAGAAAAACTTATGTAACTCCAACAAGATTCATCACTATGGTTCAAACAAATGTACGAACAAGGCATGGTGCCAACCTTTGTTTGCACGATATCCTCATGACTTAGAAAAATTTTGAGTTGGAATATTGTTTGAACCCTTGTTAACACCATCTTCTCCATAATTCATTTCTTTTTTCATTTTTTAGCTATTTTCTTCCTTTTTTTGCTTTTCATTCACATAGAACTTTTTCACTTGTATTTTTATGTTGATTTGGCCTCCAATCACCTAGATTTAATTCTTGAAAATTACAATCAATACAAAACACAAGTATATGAGTAATATGTAGTAAAACTAAGTCTTAGATGAATGTATTTATGCACTCAGCACATCAAAAAGTGTAGAAATATGTAATTATTATGTGCTAATTGCACCCCCAACCTAAATATTGCTAGTCCTTAGCAATGTTCACAATAAACATAAGGGAAAAGAGGCAATAAGCAAAATAGGATCGCAAAGTGTAAGGGTAACATTAGAGATTATTAAACTAATAAAGAAAACAAATAAAGAAAATCCACAAACTAAGAAAGAAATAAATAATGCAAATTCACTTTCGTAGGAAATCATGACTATACTTAGCTCATATAGCAATCTTTTTAAACTCCTAGGTTCCCCCTAGTAGACAAGTGAAGTCTCGTGAGAGTTTGCAGTGATGCTTCCCACAAACATTTAGATTGATCTCATGAATGATACAATCTAATCAAGTAACTCATGGTTCAATTTTAATATCAAATAAGTTACACAATCCAAGAATTGTATATATCATCCCACTGTATATTAAACAAGTTCAAATCAACCATTAGAACTTAAGTATGCCAATTATTATTATTCATTCAATTTAATCATCAAGCATACCTAATGGCGCGGCCTTAACTTCAAATTTCAACAAGTCATTTCACTCACAAATAAATTCACTCAAGAAATGTTTTCTCTCATGGTTCTTGCAAGAATGCAAAGTCAAAGAAGTTCAATGAACCCAGTCAAGACATGAATGAAAGAATTAACACGTAATGAGTGGCATAGCTCCATGAATGGATATCTCAATGCATTATTAAATGAAAACACTACCATAATCCATATGAAATGGATCAATGCCCCATGAGTGTCATTTCCTTTAGGTCCATTAGGTCTTTACTAGGTTGTAGCTTGGCTTTTGGGAATTGGTTAGACAATAAAGGATAGGAAATTTCAAAGTGCATGTCTAGGAATATGATAAAAGTGCTTCCAACTCATCCTTTTATACACCATGAATGCCAACCATGAAGTTTTATTGAATTGTAACTATTTTATTTCCTTTTTTTTCCATTGGACTAAAACAAATTATGCTTAAGAAATACCATTTCTTATATTTAGTTTCTTTTTTCCTTTTTCTTTTTTTTTCTTCTTTTGTTTTTCTTTTATTAATTAAATTTCTCTTCATTCCTAGCGCATTTCTTTCCCATTTCAATCATATTCCCTATAACACCCATCTATATTAAACAATAATGCACTTAAAATTCTGTGACATGCGAGTGTTGGCCTAACTATATAAATAAGGCTAAAGCGTCATATATGAGACTAGAAAATCTATTTTTAGTAGGTTTCAAAGTGGCTCCAAATGTAATTTAATCAAAAGAATGGACTGAGGTTTCAAAAATATAAAAGGTGGCCTACCACTACTCCCTAGTTTCATAACAACTCATAAGATGCATTGATACACTCATGCAAGTCAATATAGTGCCTTATGCGCATTGAGAGCAAAACAAGTAAGTGTAATGAAGTTATTCAAAGAATAGTGAGATGAACAAAAGATAGAGCATGAAGTATGTAACTTTCAAACAAAGATGCGGCTCAAAAACTTAGACAATAGGGTTCAAGTCTCCACATATGTCACGGCATACTAAATTAACTAAATGTCATGAGCAACAATCCTTAACACATTCTCATCCATGATCTCAAAAGACATATTCTCAAGGGATTAGGAAATTATATACTGAACTTGAATCGTGCACCTTATATAATATTGAAACCAAATCACTAGTTACTTTTATGGAAAAATACTAATATAAAACCAATGAAGGGAGATATGCAAGGTTCAATTCATGTTAAGTCAAGTCAATTAGGCTCAAATATACTTAAATTTTGAAAAAAATTGACAATTTTTATTGCAATAAAAACATAAATTTATCATGCGAACCCTAACCCCCAACAAAATTGTACATTGTCCTCAATGTAACAACCATGAAGCAAATACGGGTCAATAGTGTGAAAGTGAGCATGATGAAGAGCATAAAACCATAGTCATTTAAGGCACAAATCAATCAATCAAGCATAAGTAGAAAACAAGTATGCACAAAATATTTAAACTACTAAAGGCATTACCTAATCCAACCCCCAACCTATAGTCTACGGCACTCCTAACAACAAGTATATATAATCATTAAGTACCAAAATAGAAGTGCGAGATTTAGGAAGAGAGAGATGAAGGATATTACCTCAATGGTTTTCTTATTTAAAGGAAAGAAAAAATACAAAAAGAAATTGTTAGAAATAAAAGAAAAAAATAAAAGAAAAAAACAAAACAAGAAAAATTTAGTAAGTAAAAGAAAATAAAAAATAAGCAAATAAGCAAAAATAAAAACTAACAAGAAATGAGAAAATAAAAAAAATAAAAATCTGCCTACTTGTACAAGGAAAATAGAAAAGAAGAGTTAGCCAACACCTACCCTATCCTAAGTCTTACTAAATGGTTTTATTGACAAAATGTTATCTCGGGACCCATGAGGGACTGAAGATGGGTAAACTCTTGGTGTATGTGACATTAGAGATAATATGGCCAAGTAGGGTCCATAACACCCAAGATAAGGCCCACAATTAAGATCAAATGTGAACATGGAATGCTCTAATAGACACTCAACACCAAGAAAATCTGTGTGCGCAACCTCTTTGGGATATTTTACCACATTCCCTACCCACGTGTGGTCATTTTCATACACGTCACTCACTAGACCCAAATAGGATTCTCAGGTAGAGATAAATCAAGAGAAGAGAAGTGTATATTACTCTTAGTCTAAGGAGCACAAGGAAGTGATATGGGTGAGAATGATACCATACAAAACTCCTTAAGCCAAATAACATGTCCGCTCTTAGAATGAGTCTTAAGACTTTGAAGAACAGCTTGAATGATCAGGGTAAGATGAGCATCATGCTCAGGGGTGGTGATAGGTGAGGAACATGCACTAGTTATGGGCTTCACAGGCACTGGACTAATGTCAACCAGACTCTAAGTGTGAGTGAATGAAGGTACATAGTCAAAAGAGTCTAAGACAATTGGAGTCACCAACTCCACCCTTGTACCATCCCCTAAATCGAAGGTCGATAAAGGTGTATCATCATTAAACAAAGACCAATCAACTTTGGAAGTATAAGTGAGTGATGCAGGGCTAGGACAATTAGTGAAAGTGTATGTGGGCTTGAATGTGGTAACCTTAGGCAATGTGTCCTCAACAACCTCACTATTTCTCTTAAGACCCTCAAAAAGAGTGTTACTCGATGAATGTTTAAGGTCTTGGAGACAAGTTTCTAGAAAAACTTTAAAAAGTGTGTCTAAGTCAGAACAAGACTTGATGGTAGACTTTAAAGGTGGGACATCATATGCAAATGAAGTCTTACGACCATGATATGTAGTCTTCATAAGTGGTGTGAGGTGTGAGCATATAAAGTGCTATAGATGTGATGTGGTGGCAAATGTGCTAGATGCAATAGTATGATCAAAATCTACCTTAGGTCGCAAGTTCTCATAAAGAGACTCAAGATAATACCATGCCATGTCTGGTATAAGATCAAGAATCTCTTCAAGAGTGTGGTGCATGTCTGGGCACAAACCAAAGAAGAAGCAACTCAAAATACACACCAACTCTAAATGATAGCTTGGGTAGGATTGTAAAATATTATTGAATCTTTCCCTCCATTCATAAAAAGTCTCACCCTCTTTTTGATAAAAAGATTTTAATTGAAATCGGAGGATATATATCCAATGGATGGTGGAAAAGTGAAAGGAAAATGCATTCGGCAAGTCCTCCAAGACTAAATAGGTGAATTAAAAGCATAATATCAATCCAAAGCAGCCTCATGCAAAGACATAGGGAAAAAAATCAACCATAAAATCATAATTCAAGCAACCATTAGTTCTATGCATACATGCTAACCCAAATTTGCAAGATAGGCCCGAGGGTCCTCATGCTCATGGCCAAAATATGAAGGTAGCATACATGTGGTTTCTAAAACAAAGTGTGTACCATAAATTCCTCCTAGATAACCAACATATAAGTGGGTGGTGTTGGGTGAATCATATGTGCATGCATTAAAATTCATGTTCATCATTCAAAGTCTAAGAATTAAATAGAGGAAATAAAAATAGAAAAAACCAAGCTAAATATGCAAACTAAACTAAATGCAATGCAAACTAACTAAATGGCAAGCAAATGCAATATAATACAATGCAAAAAAAAAAAAAAACTACAAACTAAGAGAATAGAGATAGGAAAGTGTATTATCAATTGCTTGATAAGATTCAATCCTAGCTTTGAATTGTGCGTAAATAATTGCTCTCCCTGATAACGGCGCTAAAATTGCTTATGCTCTTCCCTCGATGATAGAAAGAAGTGTGGATACAACCCAAGTACAAGGTGATCAGTTATACCAATACAAATTTATAAAACGGTAAAGCACCGATCGTACCCATAAGGAGAGGCTTAGTAAACAAACAATATCTACTTTCTATCTCTAAAACGATGGAAACCATATTCTATCTCTAACTATCTAATCCAATGTAATGTTTTCCAATTCTTTACAATCATCTTCTATTTATTGCATAACCTAGTTGTTGAAATGACCAAAGAGCCCTTAAACTAATGAAGAATTTCAAAATTTTTGTAGAAACTTACATGATTTGAACATGGGTTGGCACCATGCTTTCATAGTTAGCCAAATTTTGAAGATTTGAAGTTGCTTCTCTACTGTTGTGCGAACAAGGCATGGTGCCAACCCTTGTTCACACAATTTCTTCATACCTTAGACAAAATTTAAAATTCTAGAGTCGAGATGACCACTGTTGTGCGAACAAGGCACAGTGCCAACCTTTGTTCGCACCATATTTTGTTACTTAGAAAATGTTTTACAACTCCAACAAGATTCATCACTATGGTTCAAATAAGGGCGTGAACAAGGCATGGTGCCAACCCTTATTTGCACCATATCCTCATGACCTAGAAAAATTTGGAGTTTAAATCTTATTGAATCCTTGTTAGCACCATCTTTTTCATATTTCATTTCTTTTTTCATTTTTGAGCTATTTTTCTTCTTTTTGCCTCTCATTTACATGGGACTTTTTCACTTATATTTTTATGTTAATTTGTTAGGTTTAATTCTTGAAAATTATAATCAACACAAAATACAGGTATATGAAAAATATGCCATTGAACTAAATTTTAAGTGAATATATTTATGCAATTAGCACATAGAAAAGTGTTTAAAAATATAATTATTATGTGCTAATCATTTCTCGAGCACCCTTCTACATTATTTCGTGTCCAAATTTGGCTAAGTCTAGAAATTTGCTCATTTCTTTCAAATTTCAACAATTAGCATCCTTAATGACTATAGTTGAGTAAAACAACATATTATATCTAAACTTGTTAAAAATCATCTAATAATATTAACGCGGAAATCTAGGATACTATAGTCGAAAGGGTAAGGAAGCACGTTGAAGGGCCGGGAAGTACGAGAAAGTGCGTTGAATGGATAGAGGTGCGAAAAAGCTCATTGAAAGCTGAGAGGCACAGAAGAAACACGAAAGGTGCGAGGAAGCATGTTGAATAGTAGAAGGCACATGGAAGTACCAAAGGCATTGAATATACACAGGAAAATGCATTTGAAGTGCTATATTTATTGTTCTGAGATGAAAATAATGGTGTAATAGTCGATTAAAATTGGGGTCTTCAACAAAAAGACTAAAGCTGTAGGAAGTATCTCTAATAGAAAGACAATAGAGTCTCCAATAGCAAGATAGAAAACAATCAATAATGTCTCGAACAGAAAAAGAATGAGATCTCCCACAAAGAGATAATGGGGTTTAAATTGAAAAAATAAACAATAAGGGCTTCGATTAGAGTATTTGGGAAGAAAATAAGGAATTAAGCTGTTGCGATATATGGCTAAGATTGAAAGATGTGGAAGTGGGTTTAATTCAAAAAATGGGTGATTTGGGTTTACATAAAAATGCTATGATTTCAAATTGATGACCAGGCTCTAGCAGCACAGGAAGAGAAGGTGATACAACTGGTGTGAACTTCAGAATGGTATGTTCTTAGCACTGAAATGTTCTGTTTGACAACGATTGGTAATGCTATAACCTTCGGTGTCAGCGCTAGTTTACACTCAAATTGGGTTAAGCTAATAGAGTAGTCAAAAGCTTAAGCGGAGAAGTCTGAAGCCTGAAGAAGAGGTGCTGGTTTGGATCTCTGCTTGATGCGGCAGAGATATAGGCAGTCCGATCGCTGGCAACGGTGGTGTAAGTTGGAAAACTATAACTTTTAGAAAACTAAAAAACCATGGCTCCATGTTAGAGAGGATGAAAGAGTGAGACAAGCTGCCAAAAATTGTATTTTTTTGTATTATGAGAAGTCAATCCTATTTATAAGGTGAGAATGAGAATCTCTAAATAGAACGCAATCTCCAATGTATCCATCTATTCTAATCAAACTCTGCATCTTATGTAAAAATGTACATTAAATCAAATTAGAGATATATAGATTAACAAAATAGAATCGTGGATTCAAGCCTATCGAGAAATGGTTCTTTGCACCAAGTATTGTTATATAGTGAAAGATTAGAGATTTTTTTTCGATTTTGGTTTTCCTCGTTAAAATTTGTGTCTTCATATCTATTGTTATTCTTGTGATTACAATTATCTGCAATTTGTAGTGTTTGGATCATCTACTATACAGAATTTCAATGTCGAATCAACAAATGATAACATTTTGTCTCGAGAAGTGAAAAAGTCTCCCTTTCCCGTCTATGATCTAACACCTTCTCAAGTGGAAAATTAATATTTTCATGAGTATAAGCTTCTATCATTAATGTAAACATCTTATGTTAAGCAAGTAATTAATGAGGACATAATTATATCATTTTAAAATAAAATTTTATTACTTGACTTATAATTTAATTTTTTGTTACTATTGTAACATTTTTATAATAATATTTTTTAGGATAAATTAGACACACTTAATCTGAAACATTTAGTTAAATATAAACAACTTCAAGGCATTTTAATATTATAGCAACACTATTTACTTTATAAATATTATTAACATGAAATTGTAATTTTTAGATGCACTAGGAACGTCATTATAATATTTACATCATATATATTATTTAAAAAATGATAAATTAGAAAGTTAAAAAAAATATTTAAAAATATTTTTATAGATTTATAACGTTGAGATTACAAATCTTGGTGAGTTATTAAGAATGCCTTATTAATCAATTTTGAACATTTAGATGTCTAAAAAATGATAAATAAGTTGTACGACGTATTTTCATTATGTTATTATTTTGTTTAATTTCAGACAGAATATTAATGATTGTTATTCAGTGTTAATGATATTTATAAAATAATAAGTTTTAGTGTAATATTTAAATAATGTCATATTTACCTATGCTAAGTCAAAGGATGTAACTCTGTAATTTTTCTTAAATTTCATTCATACAAAACTTTTAAATTTATTACAGTTGGGCTATATTTGTTTCAATGTATTAACCTATTTGAGCATTAAAGCATTGAAATATGTATTTGTGGAAAAAATATGACCATTTTTAATGAAAAATTTATAATTTAATAAACTTTCAATATTTATAATTTTATAGCAATGAAAATAAATTTAACAATAGGAAAATCAAGTTTACAAGGTCAAAGAATTAGCCATTCTTAATTATAAATTAAAGGATCTATTATTAACCCAAGATGTTGGATGAGTTGGCCACGGAAAGGAAAGGATCTATTATTAACCTAAAGTGTTGGATGAGCTAGCCACGGCTAAGCTTAGGGGCTTATCTTCTAAGTCAGTTAGTATTCGAAACTTCTCTCTAACATACCTTGGACCATTGGAGACTTACTCAGCTGGCAACTATAAGACCCTCAAAGACTCGTTGAGATGCTAACAAATTGGGTCGGACAGCCTGAGTCATCAAAATAATAAATGATCTATTATTGTAATAAGAAGATCCCCAGCATACTTTGGGTCATAGAATGTTTACTTGGCCGATAACTCTAAGGCTCTTAGGGACTCGTCGAGGTGCCCCCAAACTAACCTAAACACTCTAAGTCATCAAAAAATGGAAAAAAGATCTATTATTGTAATAAGAAGATACAAGCGGTGTAATTAGTATTATTTATGTATAGATTCATGTTTAATTCATCAAAAACTTAGCTAAACTCGCTTCTTAAAGAAAGAGAGATGTTTAAATATTGTTTATCTTAGCTACGAGTTTGACTAATTAATTTATATTATTTTTATCATATAATTTTATGTATAATTTTAGATATGCATATATATTTAGATATTTATATGACACATTTACGAGCATAACATACAAAAGAAAATAGAATGTTCTCTCTCTTAGTCATTCACAAGAATTATAGATTAATTTGGTATTTTAAGTGTGGAGTTATGATTTTATAATTTAGAATTGTGTATTTGATGCATTTTTTTTTTATTCATAGCTTCTAATATTATAATGTGGTTGATGTTCTAAATTAAGAAAGTCTAGCCGGTCAAGCCCGAGTCAAGCTTGAGGAGTCGTCAAAATTAATAAGGTTGTGGTTGTTTTGTTTAATTAGATGAGTCAAACCATGCTCTATCTT
>QLOD02000009.1:17046291-17058586 GCA_003260245.2 Sideroxylon spinosum
TTTTGAATATATTCAGATATTTTAATTTTAATTTTGATCTCCAATTAACTTTAATTTTCACATAAAAAAAAAAAGTATTTTAGGAACATGTAATCAATTTCATAAAATATAAATACGTTCATAAATTATAGAAAGCTTAAGTTTAAAATGTCTAACTTTTTGTCTATATATACTATCGCCTCTCCCCACCAACAAAAAAAAAGAAAAAAAGAAAAATTGTTTAACCTTCCCTTATCCCATCAATGCACAACACGCTCCACCCATTGTTCATTATGTTGTAAGAAGGATTTCCATCTCTTGAACAGGCACACATACGAAGAAGAAGAAGATCACAAGGAACCTCCTTTTTTTTTTTTAATGGTGAAAAAGAATAAATTAAATAGGAACTATTACAAGTCATAGGGGCATACCCCCGCAAATACAATAAAGCTCAAACCACTAGACTAAAGTCTCATGCTAAATGAAACACCTAAAGGTGACAAAGAGACTACCCACTCTAGAACAAACTAGACAAGAGCTAACCAAGAGCACATCACTATTGTTACTAAGCAAAATAAACAACTCGGCATTACAAAATCTACCAATGACAGCAGCTCATTCCCCAGCAATAGGAACACTGGCATAGCAATAGCTAAAGCACCATCCATATACCAAATATGGAGTCAAGCCAGAACAGCAGCAACAGTGCACAACCAAACTCAAATCAAATCCAAACTCGAATCAGCATAAACAAAGTATAGCAGCAGCCATGTAGCACAAGCAACACAACAGGAGCAGCAGGTAGCATCCATACAGACATCAACTGGAAACGGAATCAAGTCAGCAGAAACAATAGATCAGATCAGAATGAGGGCAGTTCGTGACATCTTCAGCATGCTCCTCCAAAAAGGAAGCACAATTAAGCAGCAACAAAAGATCATGACAGCAACATAACAATGCAATAGCAAATATACGGGCATTGGCAACACATAAAGGTGGACCAACAAATCCATGAAACAGCTGCAGCGCCCGTAACAAGCAAGCAAGCCACATCATAAGCACATGCCGAATACCACCTGGAATACAATGAAGGGAAAGAACAAAATAAAGAAAGAATAAAAGAAAGAAAGACAGGTAAGGAAAGAGAAGAAATTAGAGAAAACCAGAAAACAAGGCCAGAACCACTCAACCCAACATTAGAAAACCCAAGCTTCAAAAACAATTTGCATGCAGCAAACAAACAAACCAAAGAAACTCAATGCAGATTTTCCACTGGCAAGTTCCAAACTTGAGCCAAATGTCTATTGAAAGGAGAATTAGGAAACCTCCCACACCCTAAGATTCTTAATCTTACCAGATCAATAACCATTTTAGTTTGGTAATTGTGACCACATCCAAATAAGAGTTTTCATATAAACTTTTATTTCTCTCTCTCTCCAAATAACATAAACCGTTGCAGCCAAACTCAACCTAACAATGAGAGAAAGAAGAGAAGAACCTTTAAATGTCTGCACCATCCAAACTTGAGTATCAGCTCATGTGGAGGAGGAAAATTGAACTCCACACTTCTAAATCGCAGTCTGCCAAACCCTACTAGTGAAAGTACATTCAAAAAACAGATGGTCATGATCTTCACACTGATCCATACAGAACACAAAACTAAGACGCTAGATGAAGCCAAAATCACAAGGAATCAGTTTAAAGAACAAAGACGATTTCAATTTTGTTCCACATGATTCCTCGAAAGTAAAGATTCTACTTTCAAGGGATCAATTTAAAGAACAAAGACAATCTCAAGATCCTCCTTGGCACAAACAGCTGCCTCAAGTTCAGAATTGCAATTTCCCAGCTCTTCAGCGAGGCTTTCATTCCTCCCTTGAACTTCACTAACCAAAATACCGGCATTAGAAATTTCATCAAGCAACTGTTGACGTTGGTGTTCGAACTCCATTCATAGCTCCAGTTGTAACTCCATTTGTTCATCAAGTAGCAGAAGAAAGGCATCTTTCACCAAACTTGTAAGATATAATCTGGCGCAAGCAATTGCCCGTTACTCCTTTATTCTGCATCAGTTATTGAACTAGCAGTACTAAAATCTGCAGTTGCAGCTGATTCACTTGATGTGACCAGCAGCCTAAACTCCTCTACATCTAGCCTCCTTCGCATCTCCGTGAGCTGCGTGAGGCTAACTGATATTGAAGACAATCTCACCATTTTACTTTCCATAAGCTTTTCTTGCCATGACCCTCGGACATTACATATCCCTTAACATGAACCTTTCGCTTCATATCAGTTTCAACCCATACTGCAGATGGAATTTTAGACTTTTCTTCATTGGAGGAAGTTGCCACTACATCTTCTCTCCGATAAACTTCTATTCTGGAGGCACAGCGGCTACATTCCTACTTCATTTTGAGACTAAGTTAATCAAAATTGTTCAAAAAAAAAAAAAGGGAGAGGAAAGGAAAAAAGAAGCTATCCATCAATTCCTCGCATGTTTCTGAGCATGGGAAGTAAGAAGAATTCAGAGACATTATCATTTGCTCTCTTCAAAAACTAATCCTTATGCAATGTCTGATTTCAAGCCTATAGCATGCTGCAACTCTATTACGAATGGTAAGATTTAGACCTCAACTTCCAACTAAAACATCAAGACTAAATTGGAACTACGTTTTTTTCAATTTTGTGACAGTTGATCACATATTATGTTCATGCGCACTTGATGATTGATAAGACCAGAGATAAAGGAAAGAATAAAAAAATAAAATAAAATAAATGAGAAATGAAAAAAACCAGGGCTGGAATAACAATACAGCCCATAATGTCTTGATCATGTACAAAGGAAAAGGGTACACAATCATTGTATACCTTTTACCGTCTTAAGCAGAGCTAGTCTAGGATGTGCACCCCATTTCCTTCGTCCAGGTCCTCAATCCACAAAATGGAACATTCAATCAATTGGATTGGAAGGAATAGTAGGATAGAAATATGGATGGGCAAAGGAGAATTGGGGATAGATACCTTTCTCCAGTCAATATATGCAAGGTAATGTTGGGGAAAGAAGACATGAGTTTTTATTTTTTATTTTTTATTTTTTCCGGTGTGTGTGTGTGTGTTGGTAGGAAGTAAAAGGAATAGGTAATGATGAACTTTCATTCTTGTCCTAGTAAACTCTTTGTGCTTACTTTGAAAGGAGAGGGAAATTAGGAAAAGAGATGGATCGGTTGACACTCCAAGCCCCTGCATAACTATCTTTTTCAAGTGAACCCCCCTTTACATTCGCCCTTGCTCAACAAGGAAAAAGGAGGGCAAGGCTACAATTTTCTTTACCAATTCTTCTTTGTTTCTATAACCTCCCACTTTTTCGTCCGTTGTACTAAAGATACCATACCATGTGGTAGAAAAGAATGAAAAAGAGAAGGGAATGACTTCATTCGAACCCAACACATCTTTTCCAACAAGGGTAAGATGAGCAAAAAAAAAGGGAGCCCCTAAGTTTTCACCCTCCGGATGATAATACCATTGCTTCAATATAAGTCAATATAGTAGCAAAATAAAGAAAAATTGCATGTCTTCCATTCTTCCTTTCCTCTCTACCAACAAAACAATAGCCAAAGGTGGGTGACTTCATTTCCCATGCCTTCTACCCTCACTTCTAACTTCCATCATTACATCAATCTAAATTTTATAATTGGTAACCCTACAAAAGAACAGCAAAAGACTATAAATCTTGTTAAATTGTTACATACCAAATCTAATGTGACAATGAGCTCTATGCAAACTCAAATACTAGAAATCACACATGCCAGTATCAACATGTTAGGTCTCAGTGGAGAATCAAGCATCAAAATTAGGAAGGTGAGTGTAACCACAAAATACAAAACAGTCAAATAAAATTTTCAACTAAAACCACAAAGATGGCTCTTCAGATTATAGATTATACGTCATACAAGAAAAAAAGATTCATGTTGAATTCATACAAACATGTAAAAAAAGAATTAGAATTATATCAATTGCAAGCACAAAGATGGATAAAAATACCATGAGACATATACTAAATTCCATCTAGTCCACATTGCAAGGAAGATGGGGTCTAAAATTAAAATCTTCATATGCTGGTCTAATGGATGATGACAAACAATTTTGTTAAAGAAGCAAATGAAGGAAGATGTGCACTAGATTGGAATGGTTCTATTTTTTGAAGGTTACATAACAAAAAAAATACATGCAAATGTTCAAAGTCAAGGGGATTGAGCACTCTTTTGGGCAGAAGCAAGTAGTATAGTTCATTGTACAAGAAGACCACATTGTGTCATGTTTAAATATAGCACTAGCAACTAACTCTGTATATAGATAAGCACACCAAATTCTTAAATAACCAAATTCTTAAATAACTAAGGTTCGGTTGAACTTGAAGTTTGTGAAAAAAAAAAAATTACAAAGCAAAACAAAAATAATGCTTTCCCTATAATGGATTCAAAATATTAACTAGAAAGAATCTTTCCACACATCATATGCAAATGTTTTTGTTATTTAAGTAACATTCGAAATAGAAAAGTAATCTGCATTATATGAAAACAGGCGTGTAATATAGTATCCTGTTTCTACAAATTTTGACAGTTTAGAGTTTATGAGGAATGATCATCATCAGCTATTATGGAATAAAAATGAAATGATACATTGTTTCCTTAGAGCTCTTACAAGAGCTGCATGTGCACCTAAGGACAAAAGATGAACATGTTTTGCCATGAGCGTGGCAACAGTTGGCAAGGCATTAAGAATAAGTAAATGCTTGAAAAGTTTAGGAGAAGCCTCTCCCCAACAAAATAAAATATTTAATTAATACTAAACAAACTCAAACAATCACTTTCTAATTTAATAAATATGGCTAAGGCAAGATATACCGATCAAAACAAAAAAATAAAATAAAAGAAGTTGTTATGAATATTGTTGCTGCATGATCTAATGGTTTTTCCCCATTGCTTTAAGACATTTATGGAAAAACAGGCAATTTTATTGCTTTAATTCCTTTAGGAGGCTTCGTATTTCCAAAGACTTAAAAGAGACTAATGTTTCTTAATACTCTCTCATTTAGAACTTCACCTTCAAACATGTTATATAAAAGGTTACGGTTTTGTATTGAATTGAACTCCCCCAAAAAGCTTAGAATACGGCCAAATAACTTATAAACAGATAGATCGAGGACTTGAATATCTTTCAATAGCTTGAAGGATGCCAAAAAGGATATAACACATATAGAAGAATTGCAGTACTTGCAAGTGCGCGTAAGAAGGAAAGAACCTGTTTTGACATAGTGGGCCAAATATAGAAGGCATAAAGAACAAGTAAGCACATGGAAAACTCAGAAGAAGCCTCTCAGTTAAACTCAAATTAATGAAATATTCAATTTATATGAAACAGAACAAATAACATCATTTAATTGAAATTCGTCTAAAACACAAGTGTACAATCAGAAAACAAAATTATCTAAAAAGCATATCTCTTTACAGGATCTCAAATAAGTTTGGTGTCTTCGTGTGCCACTTCCTCACGTTTACTGTACACTCTTTCCACATGGTTTATGTTGAATATTTTCAATAATTTGTATTTAAATTAATGTATTTGGATATAAAGAGATGTATTCAAATATGAATAGGAATTTGTGTGTTATGTAATTATCCGAATATATATTTTAGAATATATATTCTGTGCATAACTCACAGTATTCTTATAGAACTCTATTATATCTAAATAACTAATATAACTTGATAACTTAAAAGATGGATATCAGGTGATAATAATAATAATTCTTTTTTTAATTATTTATTATGATTATTTCAATAATCATGCTCCATATAATTGATTATCCATCTGAATCGTTTGGTAGTTATCCAACTAATGCATTTATCCAACAGATACAACTCTTTCAAGAGATACAACTATATCTTCAATAGATATAGTTTATCTAACAGAGTCTGCTATGTATCTAATCAATCAAACAAATACAACTTTTCATTGAAATATATAGATCACCATTGGTGTTTTGTTTTGCTGTAGACAAATAGAAAACCTATTCACTAACAATTCTGTTACAATACAAACATTGTTTTTGTGTTGATTTCACAGGTGTAAAGTGTAATCAAGGGCTTCATTTTATCCTAAAAGGGAATTCACATATATTTTATGTTGCACTATACAAGGGCGAATTTTGCCTTAAGGAAAGTGGTACAGATACACGACTTGAAGCAAATCCTGAAATCAGATTTTCGACAAGATCCTGTTTCTAACAATCTTAAGGTAAAATTAAGAAAGCAACTAAGTGAAACTTGAACGATTTGATGGAGGAAATTTTGTACGCTGGCAAGAGTGCACTTTTTGTTGGTGACACTACAAGTGGTTTATGTACTAAACACTCCTAAGCCTGTTGAAACTGCAATTGCAACGTTATCTGATTCAAGGAAAAGACAAAAAATGGGAGACTGATGATGAGATACGCAGGGGACATATTTTGAATGCGATGAGTAATTCTCTATTTGATGTCTACCATAGTGTTTCTACTGCAAAAGAACTCTGGGAAAAATTGGAGATAAAATATATACAAGAGGATGTAACCATAAGAAATTTCTTGTCTCAAAATTTAATAATTTTAAAATGGTTGATGGTAGGTCTGTTATGAAACAATTTGCTGAGATTGAAAGAATGTTAAATAATTTTTCTCAACACAAAATGCACATGGATGAAACAATAGTCGTCGGTTCCATTATTGATAAATTACCCCCTTCTTGGAAAGATTTTAAGAGAAGCCTTAAACATAAAAAGGAAGATATTGTTCTTGATAGTCTTACTAACCATCTTCATGTTGAAGAGGAATTTCGCATACAGGATGAGATTAAACAATCTCATGTTTCAAATGTGCATGTGATTGAAGAAAGACAGTCCAACAGAACCTCAAATAAGAGGAAAAATTTATCCCATAGCAAATCACAAAACAAAAGGCAGAAGAAAAAAGTCAAATGCTTCAACTGTCATAAGGAAGGTCATTACAAATTTGAATGCTTTCTTCTTAAGAGGAAAAAAGATAAGCAAGGATCCTTAAGTGGCATACATAATGAAGATAAGCAAGGAGCAAATAAAAACTTTATCGCAATGATTTCTAAAATCAATTTTCTTGAGGATGACTATGCTTGGTGGGTTGATTCTGGTGTTACTCGACATGTTTGCAAAAACAAGAATTTCTTCAAAACCATGAAACCTGTTGATGATGGAATTGTTTTATTCATGAGAAATTCAACCACTACTCCTATTCTTGGAATTGGAGATGTGGAATTAAAGTTTACTTCCGGCACTATTTTAACTTTTATAAATGTATTTTATGTACCAGAAGTTAGGAAGAATTTGGTTTCGGGTAGTCTGTTAAACAAGTTTAGATTCAAACTTGTCCTTGAGGCTGATAAGTTTGTACTGACAAAGGGTGGTATATTTGTGGGTAAAGGTTATCTTTGTGATGATATGTTTAAACAGAATGTTGATAATAATATTACTAGTTCTATTTATATGGTTGAGCCCTCTCTTATTTGGCATCATAGATTAGGACATGTAAATTTTAAAAGGATGTATGACGTGATTAATATGAATTTAATACCATATTTGAAAAATCACAAAGTAAATGCACAACATGTATGTTAACAAAATAGATAGAATTCCTTTTCCCAAAGTTGATAGAACATCTAATATGCTTGATCTTATCCATAGTGATGTGTGTGATATGCATTCTACTCCAATGTTAGGTGGAAAGCAATATTTTGTCACTTTTATAGATGATTGCACAAGATTTTGTTATGTCTACTTATTTCATTATAAAGATGAAGTTATGGATAAATTTAAGATTTATAAAGCTGAAGTAGAATTGCATTGTGAATCTTTTATTAAATGTTTAAGATCAGATAGGGAAGGAGAATATTATGATTTTGCATATTTTGAATCTACTGGAATCATTCATGAAATGACGTCTCCATATACACCACAACAAAATGGTGTGGCTGAACGAAAGAATCGTGTGTTAACTAAAATGGTTAATGCCATGTTATCAAAATTTGGTTTAAGCCAGGGATTTTGGGGTGAGGCATTACTTACAGCATGCCATATTTTAAATAGAGTTCCTAACAAAAGGAGTAAAACTACCCCTTATGAATTCTGGAATAAAAGAAAGCCAAACCTAAACTATTTAAAAGTCTGGGGGTGTAGGGCAATTATCAAAGTTCCCGAATCAAAACGAAAGAAATTTGGTGAAAGGGGTGTTGAGTATATTTTCTTAGGATATGCACATAATAGCAAAGCCTATATGTTCATGGTTATAGAACCTACTAACTCAATATCAATCAATTCTATAATTAAGTCGAGAGATGCTATTTTTGAGGAAAAATAGATTCAAATCTATTTTTAAAATAAATGACAAAATTCCATAACAGGGACAAGCTTTTAATAAAAGAAAAGGGATAACGAGAATGAAGTCATTGAACTTCGAAGGACCAAAGGAGCAAGGAAATCAAAGACTTATGGTTCTGATTTCTTCATGTTCTTAGTTGAAGGAACAAGAGAATCAATAAGTAATCAATTTCCTTATTGCTTCAATAAGAAGCGGATCCTAAAACATTTCAAGAAGCAATAAAATCACAAGATGCTTCATTTTGGAAAGAAGTTATAAATGATGAAATGGATTTAATTGTGGGAAATAAAACCTCGAAATTGGTTGACCTCCTACCTGGTTCCAAACCAACTGGTTGTAAATGGATTTTTAAAAAAAAAAAAAAATGAAAGTGGATGGAGCCATTGAAAAGTTTAAAGCCAGGTTGGTGGCTAAGGGCTTTACTCAAAAACAAAGTATCGATTCTTTTGATATATACTCACCAGTGGCAAGAATTGCCACAATAAGGGTACTTATTGCACTTGCTTTAATTCATAAAATGATCATTCATCAAATGGATGTGAAAACAGCTTTCTTAAAGGGTGAATTGGATGAAGAAGTATATATAGAACAGCCTGAAGGTTTTGTTGTACCTAGTCAAGAACATAAGGTGTGTAAACTTGTTAAGTCCTTGTATAGATTAAAACAAGCACCTAACCAATGGTATCAGAAATTTGATGCAACTATACTTGCTAATGGCTTTATCATCTGTTTATATGTTGATGATATGTTAATCTTTGGAACTGACTTGGAACAATTTGAAGTTACTAATGACTTATTATCAAATAGTTTTGATATGAAAGATATGGGTGAAGCAGATGTCATTCTTGGCATTAGGATTTTGAGGATCAAGAAAATATTACACTTTCTCATTCGTATTACATTGAGAAGGTTCTTAATAAATTCAATCATTCTGATTGTCGTCTTGCCTCAACACCTTTCAATTCAAACATGAATCTAGTTAAGAATGTTGGAAACCCTATATCAATATGCAAAGGTGATAGGATACCTAATGTACACAATGACTTGTACTAAGCCAGATATAGCTTATGTCGTGGCAAAATGAGTAGATATACAAGTAATCCAAGTGACATGCATTAGCATGGTGTACGAAAAAAATTTTAAAGTATCTAAAGAAAACTAAAGATTATAGCATAAGTTACGTTGGTTATGCTTCAGTTTTAGAATGATATACTGATGCTAGTTGGATTACTTATAAAGATGATTATGCATCAACTACTGGATGGATATTTATGCTTGGCAGAGGTGCAATCTCTTGGGGTTCCAATAAACAAACTTGCATAACAGATTCTACCATGGTTGCAGAATTTATAGCTTTAGCTTCAGCAAGTAAAGAAGCTGAATGGCTAAAAGATTTCGCTATATGAAATACAGTTATGGCCAAAACCCATAGCACCTATTTCTATACATTGTGATAATGCAGCAACGTTAGCAAAAGCTTATAGTCAAGTGTCTAATGGAAAATCTAGACATATTGGTTTAGGGCACAGTTATGCGAGAGACTTGATTACAAATAGAGTGATCACTGTTGATTCTGTAAGATCAAGTCAGAACATGGCTGATCTTTTAACAAAAGGATTGACAAGAGACTTGGTGAACAAAACATCAAGAGGGATGGGGCTCAAGTCCATTAAATTAAATCACCAATGATAGAACCTAAACTCAAGACATGATATGACGTCTTGTCTTTAGTCCAATGAGTCAAAGTACATCATAAGAGTGATTGAATTACTCTATTTATTTGTTATTCCATCCCAAAGGAACATAGTGATTGGTAACCTACAGTTTGAAAAAAGGAGGTTGTGATTCTAAATTCACGTAACAAATATAATAAGAATGCCTTATAGCGGGGGTATTCAGTTCTGCTTTTATAGATGTGGAATTTGGCCGTTCCAAAAAACTAAGGGCTTGGCTTGAAACATCTATAAAAAGAATATGGACACATGGTCTTTAAAGTGTCAAAATTTAGTAAAATAGTAGTTTGTATTTAAAGTCATATGTGTGAAATGTTGAACAATTTCTCACTAGAATATTTGGTTCAAAGCTTGCCTACCATTTCTGATTTATTGTAATAAACTTTCACTAAGTAATGGTTCAATCCCAAGATACCTTTATTTACGCATATGATTTTCAAAATTGTTGTAATCTACTGTAATGTTTCAAATTATTTGAAAATAGCGGGGGATTGTTGGATATTTTCAATAATTTGTATTTAAATTAATGTATTTGGATATAAAGAGATTTATTCAAATATGAATAGGAATTTGTGTTATGTAATTATCTGAATATATATTTCATAATATATATTATGTGCATAACTCACAATATTCATATAGAACTCTATTATATCTAAATAACTAATATAACTGGATAACTCAAAAGATTAATATCAGGTGATAATAATAATTATTATTTATTTAATTATTTATTATGATTAGTTCAATAATCATGCTCCATATAACTGATTATCCATCTGAATCGTTTAGTAGTTATCCAATTGATGCATTTATGCAACAGATACAACTCTTCCAAGAGTTACAAATATATCTTCAATAGATATAATTTATCCAACAGAGCCTGTAACGTATCCTATCAATCTGACAGATACAACTTTTCATTGAAATATATAGATCATCATTGGTTTTTTATTTTGCTGCAAAAAAATAGAAAATCTATTCACTAACAATTTTGTTACAATACAAACACTACTTTTGTCTTGATTTCGCAAGTGTAAAGTGTAATCAAGGGCTTCATTTTATCCTAAAAGTGAATTTGCATATATCCTTTGTTGCACTATATGAGGACGAATTTTGCCTTAAGGAAAGCGGCACTGTTACACAACTTGAAGTAAATTTTGAGATCAGATTTTCTACAAGATCTTGCTTCTAACAGTCTATGGGCTTCCAAGACATTGTGATTTTCAGTCTCTTAGGCTTCTTCTTCATCAACTCGTCAAGTGTGTGATTCAGAACAGACTTCAAAATAACAAGGGCCACCTCTACCTCTACCATGGCTGCTGCCTCTGGGACTGATATAGAAATAAATTGTTATTTTGATAGCCATCAATTTTACTTTTAATAAAACAAAGCATTAAAACAAAAGTCATGTTACCAAACCACTCTTTCCAAGTTTAGCCCCAAGTCGTCTGAAAATTTCACTAGCGGTAGAAGAAGACAAGAGAGAGATGGGCATCGATCCTCGCAGATTCCTCCACAAAGCCCCATTTTGATGAAGCCGATTTATGCTAGCATGGTTTGCTTGACAAATTGAAGAAAGATGCCAGAGGAAGCAAAAGGATCAGAGACAGATCGCACCAAATCCAGTAAGATTTGTTAAGGCAACTGAGAAAATATTGAATAGAAAAAGACCGAAGAGGGAGAACTAGGAGAAGCAGCGTAAGAAGGATCATTCAACGGCGGTCATTATTGATCACTCGGCCCCAGAGGGTAGTAGTGCACCACTTGAAGAAACCTAAAAGACTGAAAATTATAATGTCTGGGAAGCTCATAGATTGGCCAATTGATGATATCTATGGAGAATCTGGTTCAAAGAATTGATCATGATGATGAAGAAGAAGATGACAGTAGAAGGACAGAATAGATTGATGGAACCACCAGAAGTGCCTCCAAATCAGAATACATGCATTTAAAAAGAATTTCTTTACATGAATATATGTATATATATATTAATTATATATAGTACGTAAATATATTCGAATGAGACTAATTACAAAATTATGTTGATTGTCGTTATTGAGGCGACGACACCCATGTCACACATTGGAATAATGACACCGGTTGTCACGTCACACATTGGATTGACGACACAACT
>QLOD02000009.1:17060986-17081383 GCA_003260245.2 Sideroxylon spinosum
TACATAAGGGTATTTTGAAAATATATTATCTTATTATCTTATCGAAATTTGTTAAATTTTCAACTGGCCCAAGTCGGAACCGAAGAAAAATATTATCTTAAAGAGTTTATTAATTTACCGAGTATCAATTTAAAGAGGTTCTACTGTACATGAAATTAACCCAAGATTTCCGAAAGTCCTAGAAGTATCTAAAATCAAAATTTCAATTAAAAAAAACTCAAATGATAGTAGAGGGAATGGATCTCCATGAAGTCCCCCATGTCAACTTTTAACAAAATGGTTGGAACTCTGACAAGGGCACTTACAATGCTTTGGATCATGGTTGAAATTCAATGGTGAAGGTGTGTTCTTCCTACACTTCTTGTAATTTTAATTGCATTGAAATAATCGTATTAGTTAATTCAAATTCCTGTGCTTGTTGAATCATTTATGTGCAACTTAATCCCCTTGTGTTTGAAATTCAATGAAAAGGGACTTGAGCACAAGAAGCTTATAGAGCAAGTATTTTATGGTACTACTATTACCAGGGACATGCACTAGACGTCTTTAGACACATAATGAGGTACACTCTTTGAGGATACTGAGCATGTTGTCTTCAATCTTAGCCCTGGCCTCAAATAAATCAATGTACAATGTCTGTAGAGATGGCCCTAGCTAAGGTAATGAGAAAAAAACGAAGACTAGATGACAATGTTGTAGATGATGGTGGTATCTATAGGCGAGGATGACAATCCCAAGGTGTTCTTATGAACTGTACCCTTGAGTGCATCACTGATACATACGAAATAGGAGACAGAGAGTCATCACGCACAATGCTCCCGATTGTAGTGTTGGCGACTATCTTCAGAAACTAATTTATGCTCCCTAGATGGCTTTCTTCACTTACTCTATGTACTTGTTCACCAGAGATTTGTTCTTGGTATTGAACAACAGAGAGACTTTCATGCATCCTTGTGATGAAACACGGGTTGAATTATTACACAAACAAAGAATGAAACACAATTGACTGGCTCCTATGAATCCTTTTTTGAGTCTCTTCCGAACTTCATCACTGGTCCCTTCCAACTTCTAGCCCCCTTTCCCCGGTATTACCCCCATTTCCCACTCAGTTATGATATTTTCTAGCCACCAAACTTCCCCAGTTAGTTTATTATCAATAGTATTTCTTGAAGACTTTTTTATAAACATGATTGTTGTTACATATTATCAAATTGTACGATGTTTATTAACCATAATATGTTCAATCATTCCTCGTTAATTAGACTTGGTATATAATAATGAACTCGTGTTTCTATTCGTTTTTGTTTTTTTACTTATTTTGTTTCTATTGTATTCATTTTGTCTCTTTCATGATTCTAGTTTGTGAATTTTTTTCATGATTTGGGCATTCACTTTTTAGTTACTTTATTAACAGATTTTGAACATGAATACCCCTTACAACGAGAGCTAGCACATTATTGAAGAAGTCATCGAGCATGATGTGCGACATTAGAATGAACAGAAGGAGATGCTAAAATTCACCACCTCGTCTGTATGTGTTTATTTTAGCAACTATTTGTTCAAACAACCATGCCACACATCTATTTTTTAAGGAATTGCCAAGATACAAGAACTTCTAGCGGGCCACTCCAAGTGACTCTACAATATGTGCCATATAGAGAAGAATGTTTTCTTCAAATTATGTAAGGAGCTCGCTGGAAAAATAGGGACTATCTCTATCGTCAATAGGTGTCATCACCATTGAGGAGAGTGTTACTATGTTTAAACACAATCACTCTAAAAAAGTCAAATAAGAAACTACAGGAGAGGTACCAATGCTCAGGTGAAACAATCTTCTAACATTTCTAGTTGGTTTTCGACTCATTAAAGCATCTTGCTACTGATTACATACATCCATTTAATGAACAAAAGGAAGTCCACCCCTCATTCACGACAATCTTAGGTACTAATCGTTTAAGGTAACAAATAACTATAAAGTTTTCATTGAGTTTGAATGACATGATGCCTCGTTCAACATGCAAGATTGTACTGGGGCATTGGACGATGTGCAAATAGCATGTGATCTATCCAATGATCAAGCAATTGCATTCTACAACCAAAAGTGTATATTCACACAGAATATCCTCGTTGTGTGCGACTTCGATTAGTGATTTACATCCGTCTAATATGGATGGAAGGGAAATATGCATGATTGCATTAGAAAAAGTAATCATAAATCTTGATTTTCATTATTAGTTAATGTGATTTTTGTCATTAGATTATTATTTTATTCTCATTTTAGTTATTAATATTAGTTTTATTATTTGTACAGATTTTTGTAAGGAATAAGGCAAGTTCAAACTAAAATCAAAATATTTAAAAGGCCAATGGGGCTAAGAAGAAAATAAACAAAGAACTAAAGATTCTTCTCTGCCATCCAGATATCCATTTTGCCATTTGGACGGTGGTGAGGAGGTTCTTCTATACTTAGCCACTTTTTATAGTTTTAAAGTTTTTTGTATTTGCTTCCTCTTTGTCAGCTAGACGGTAAGTTCTATTGTTCAGATGCCGTGACTACCTCCAACAATTTTTAGATTTTATTTTTATTTTTTAGAGACTATGAATACTAAATGAGGCAGTAGCTTTGGGGAGTTCAGAATTTTGTCTTTTCATGGTTTAGTTAGAGAGTTCTAGGGTTCTTTTGAGAGCTTTTATAGTGTTTTTTTATATTCAATATTCATTGTTGAAGTTGTATTTGAATAATACATTTCCGTTGTTCACGATTTTTCAAGTTTATCAATGGAGTTTGCCTTTTCATTCTCTTTTTTAAATTCCCGTTATTTTATTGTTATTATGCTAGGCTAGATTTTTTTTTTTCTTGAATCAACCCATCAATGATGGGTGGCTCTTTGTTACCTTTCAAAAAAAAAAAAAAAGTTTCTTTGTTCATTAATTGGATGTGATTAAGTTTAGGTGCACAATGACTAATCTTTTAAGGTTTTTGTTCTAGATAAGATTTTATTGATTTTAATGCTTTCGAAATATTGAGCATATTTCCTTGAAATCCTTGATAATATTTATTGATTAAAATTTTTATAAAATTAAAACTAATAAAAATCTAATTTATACCAATGATGAAACAACGATTATCTTTTAATTTCTAATCCTAAATGTGATTTAGAAAACATGCTTTGGATTCTTATTTTCACAAAAATATTTTCTAGTTTATTTTCCTAAATGTGAATCTTAAATTGAGTTTTATATCACATATGATTAATCAAATAAATGAATCCGCTGAATTTGCAGGTTAAATCAAGATCCTTTAAATTGCTTTCTTAGAACCTAAAAATTTGTTCAATAATTTTTTCAAAAGCCAATCAAAATTTTATATTTTTTCATTAAAATAGAGCAAGTGATTGAGCCTAGAAGAACTTTAACTGTCAAATTTCTAATTTCTAGTGGATTCATCGGACTCATCGTGTAAAACTACACCACACACTTCTGCACCTGGGAGTTACTCATGTTGCAAATTCTAGATGCGGTCAATGTATAGCATCATGTGTTCAAAATAGTAGTCATAAATCCATTTGCAAAACACTCTCATCCTTATAGTCAACATATTTGCTTAACGAACTACTAAAATGAAATTCACCCTCATTGATATTTTTTTCCTCTCATTTTTTTTGTAGAAAAATATTATTTAGTTTATGCTAGATACAAAAAACAAAAAAATGTATCTCGAATCTTACAAGGGAGAATGGGTGCATTTTCAATGTGGATTCGGACCTACGAATGCAAATGAGAGATTTAATCATGTCCATTCTTCACTTTGTAGTGCGGTCAAAAGAACATTCGGCATCTGGAAGGGTCATTGGGCAATATTACAAAGTATTCCCAACTATAACTACAAAGCCTAAGTTATAGCAGTAGGTTGTTCCATGGCTCTTCATGATTTCATTCGCATCCATGGTGGTTTAAAGCAAGAAATGTTGGATGCATCAACCAAATCCAATATTGGCAAATTATTTTATATAGACAGACAGTTCAACACTGAGCCATTTGACACAGATAATTTCGAAGAGTCAAAAATGATGACATTGATGATGATGCCCTTGAGGTCGGTGCAGAAATGAATTCAAGATGCGACCTAATTTGTCATGAAGTTGCAAGTTGACATCTCCATCAAAGATGAGGTTACCAATCGACTTGTCTAAAATTATTGTCATGTTGAATCATTTCCTTCTAATTTACCAAGATGCTTATAAATTCGTACTGACATGAATTTCTATTACTATTTGGATCAACCTTATGTGTATCATTAGCTTTTTCAAATTATATTGGTTTCTTATTATCATATCAATGAGCCTTCTATTTTTCTTAATTTTGTACTTTCATTATCATGTGGATGTTGCTATCGGTATGTTGACACAATGGTGGTAACATTTTGAAGATATTAATGCATCGTGTGTGTGCATTGTAGAGACCAAGCAAGGGAAAAAGCTCTAGATAAGAAGACCTGGACCCGTTCGAATGGACTGTTACAGTGACTAGCTTGGCCGTATGGGCGTCAAAACCGTTCGAACGGTGTGGTGTTAACGTAGGAACCAAGAATGCAATGGAACATGTTTTTAAAAAAAAAATTCGGATAGATCATGAATGAAAGATTATAAACTCCTAATTTAATTGCATTCGAAATGTGAAGACAAAATCAAATTAATAAATAAACTGAACTTTTGTCGTTTTTTGATTTAATCATGGCTTCCCGAACTTTTCTCCCCCAACGGTTGAAACTTCTAGGTTTTTTTCTCTTTGTCCTAACAGATTAATCCTTTATATAGGCAAGAGTAGAGGACCTAGGTGTAAATAAATTTAAGTTGGCTAATTAGTAAATTGCCCATAATTTTGTCATAATTACGAATACATCACCTAATAATTATACCTTACTCTGAACTCTAACCCCAGTTTATTGAAATAATTTCATAAAGCACCTTTTTCACTCTTTAATTTTACAATTAAGCCCCTGTAATAGATATGGAGACAATCAAAATTAAGAAAATATCCAATTGCAATTGTTACCTCCCTCCATATTCTAAGGACTACTATTTTAATCATATCTGAATCTATTTCGGTTTGGCTAAGGCACTGATTTGTGAGATACCTGGGAATTATATATATAGATGGAAATGATAACGAACTAGCATTGTTTGATTGGGATTTGGGAAGTGAGTTATAATCTGAGAGTTTGTATCCGAATGTATTTTGTTTTGACTAATACATACAAAGGTGGGTTTAGAGTGATAAAAAATGAAATAAAGTGAGATAAATTATAAATTCGTAATTTGTACAGTAATATAAAAAGTAAATAACTTTGAACGATTTTCAAAAATTTTCAAAGAATTTTACCAGACTAAATGGAGCCATAGTTAGAATATTTGGTTGGCTAAAATAAATCAAAATCAATTAACGTCTACTAATTTTTTTATACTTTCTTCTAATTAAATTTTCTCACATACATAAATTTTTTTTTTTTTTTTTACTTTTAATATACACTTTTTTTTTTGGTCAAACTTTCACCAATCAAACCCCTCCTTGGTTTTTGAGATACAATTACATATAATAGCACCGTAGCAATTTGGGTTTGCATACCAGTTTAGGTCTGTAATGTTATTTTTCTATGTTTATACTCTTTTGAAAATTAATCAATGTATTAAAAAAGTTAATTTATTTTATAATCATATCAAATTTGTGTTAAATTATGTCAATTTAAATCGTGGGTTAAATTATGTCAAATTTAAATTAATGTGATCATTTTGTGTCGAATTTTAATTAGTTTTATGAAGAACACTGTGGTTTTTGTATTTATATTTATCTATTTATTTTTTCCTTTTTTTGGTTTTTTATTGTCATTTTTTTTGAAATAAAAATTAAAAACTGTGCTTGAAAATTTAATCTTTTTATAATGTTTTTGATAGAATATTTAATTGTATTAGTTTTTAACAATTAATTGAATTTAATAAATATTTCATATTAATCTAAATTAAATTAATTTAATTATTAAAAATAAATAAATATAAGTATAATTATTTTATCATTTAATTAAGTAAATATAAAATATATTAATCATAATTTAATTATATTATGTATTAAAAATTGAATAAAATAATTTAATTATGATATATATCGAAATTAAATTAATAAAATATATTTTATAATAATTAAATTAATTAATTTTAATTATATTATTTATTAAAAAATTAGTAAAAATATTACATATTAATTTAGATATGTAATTTAATTATATTATTTATGAAAAATAATTTTAGTTTAATAAAACATTTGAATAAAATAATTCATTTAATATGATGAAACAAATAACAAAAAGTGTGAAAATTGACAAAATATTTGTAATTAAAAAAATAAAGTGAAAATACTTTTTTTATTTACATTCTTCTGTTTAATTTTTTTTGTTTTTCTAAAAAATAAAAAAATAAACAAATTTAATAAACATGTTTTTATTGCCAGTTTGTAAAATTTTAAAAAATTAAACGGAAAAACAGAAAACGAAAACCAAAAGGGGGCTAAAAGTCTAATTTAATTTTATTGAATTGATTGAATTAACAATATTTCTTGAGATATTTTATTGATATATTCTTTTTACTCTCGTTCATTTAACATCATCATCATGTATTAACAAATATAAAAAGTTTTAACCTAACGAGTCTTTAAAAAAATTTGAAATATAGGTGAAAGACCCAAAATTTATTTAGGGAAAATGTTTTCCAATATATAAAAAAAATTAAATAATAGTCACACTTTTCACTCTGTCTTTCATGAGCTATTAGATCAATACGTATATTTTTTTTTCAAAATTAGGCTATTATTCCAACACGACTGCTCCTTTGCCCCGAATTGACAGCATGGAACCAATGCCTTTTTTTGTTGAGATTGACTTCCAGTAGAATACTTGGCCTATTCTACAATGGTATGGGACTTATTCCTGAGCAACTACTACTAGATTCAGGTACTAGTAAAAAGACTATGGAATTCATTCTAAAGGTTGCTACCTCTATTCTACTTCAAAGATTCGATTTCTTTTATAATTATATTTTCTAACCTATTTTATTAATTTAGTAACAACGTTTATAAATCAATAGTTTAGTAACGTTCTCATTTTGTGTCCAATCTAATCCAAGAATTAATTTAAATATATATATTTAGCATTTTTTCCCACTCACGCACACACATTTACTCTTCTTTAATTGAAAAATATACATATAGAAGCATTAAGCGAGTTGCTTGGCAAGGGCCAGTCACGGTCCATGCAAACGACTTATTAGACCGCAACGTAAAGGGTAAACCACATGGGTAATTTAATTTATGATTAAACTAAATGGAGGTGAAGTGGATTTTCTCCTAAACATTAATCTTCTATTTATTATCTTGCTATTAAAAAATGTAAATGTATCTGAACCGCTACATTTTAATTTACCAGACTTAATGTCACATTTTAATTTAATGGTCACCAATCTTAATGTCACTGAGCTGACATAATTTACTACGTCAACCTCCCATTGTCAATGAAAATATTGAAAATTTGGGCTCTTTTTCTTTTTGTTTCCATTATTTTTTTTTCTTCCACTCATTAAAACGTGCAAAAAAGATAAAGAATTTTTTTCTCCATTTCATCTCTCCCAAATGGGTTATTAATATCTTATTCCACCACTACTATTTTTACTCTTGGTTGATATTTAAGTTGGAGCAACTTTAATATTGATATTTATGTTAGAATAATTATTTTAGGTTAAAAAAAAAAAGAATGATGACATAGTTAATTTGTCTCCTTCATATGTTTGATCCAAGCCTGGTAAAATAGTTGAGTACACCGTTGTAGTGCTTGCCAAAAAGTCTAAGTTGAGCGTTTATGGTTTGTTGTTGAATCACCAAGTCGTGACATGGGCCAAGTGGGAGATTGTTAAATTACTTTAATAATCCTTTATGTGGCCCATGTAACTTTGGGTTGATTCTAATGAAAGTGGCCCAATGTGATGGTTATTAGGTCTTAATAAAGTTAGAATCAGAAAAGGTTTTTTAAAATCCCTCCCTTTTTCCCTTTAAAACTGACAAAAAAGCAGTTACAAAAATCAGAGAAATAAAATTCTGGTTTTCCTCTTTTCTTAACCATCGAAGAAAACGGAAGAGAAAAAGGTAGAGAGGGGAGAAATACCAAAAAAAAAAAAAAATCAAAGGCATGGATCAAGGTAAGTTCTTATGTTTTTTATTGTTTATAAAGAAACCCTTATTTGGATGAATCAAAATTGTGTTAAGAGATCCGAACATCAAAGTTAAATTATAATTTTGCTAACATGTTGGACTACGTCAAGGTGGCAAATCCTTGCCAACTTTTGGTACACCGCCTTGATCTCCCGGTTGGAAGGCTCCCATGGGAATTTTGAGGGCATCGTAGAGCAACGCGCATGGAGCTTCGGTGGCATATGGCATGTGGTGATGGTAAACTCTGGCAATGTGTAAATTAAGTTGAGAGTAAATTTTTCTTTTTAATAAATTTTAACGGAATTAGGGTCAAAATCAATAAAAGAGGATCAATTTTTACAAAAATTTCAAAATAAAGGAGATAATTGTAATTTTCAAATGTTAAAAGGGATTCAAGTGTAATTATCCAAATCTTTAAGAGATCTAGATGTAATTTATAATTAGTATTTGATCTACCAGCAATACCTATGATATTTACCTTTTTTTTTTTATAGAACCACCTATAGTGTACGTGCATTGCACGTGTTTGCTATTTCTTTTATATATCTAAATTAAAAATAATAAAAATTTAAAATTAATTTTAATAAATAAATTTAGATCAATGTATGCTATTTCTTTTATATATTTAAATTAAAAAATAAAAATTTAAATTTAAATTAATTTTAATAAATAAATCTATATTAGTATATGCTATTTCTTTTATACATTTAAATTAAAAATAATAAAATTTTAAAATTTAAAATAATTTTAATAACTAAAATTACATAAGTGTATGCTATTTCTTTTATATATTTAAATTAAAAAATAATAATATTTAATATTTAAAATAATTTCAATAAATATATATATATGACAGTATCTTTATATCCTTTTTACATTGAATTTTTTTCAGTTTCATTTACGTTCAGACCATATTTATAAGAGAATTTCAACTTGGAAGAATGAACTCTTTCCTAATTTAGTAAAAAAAAATTAAACCTAAAGTGAAATTTTATATAATGTCTGTCCACAATGTTTTACATTATTTCATCTTATTGGTCGGTTCATAAAATTAGAAAAATAATAGTATATTTCTTTTATACTATAATTCCACCACCATAATGATTTCTATACACTGCAACTATTAAAGAATTTGGAAAGAAAAATTTTCATAATCTAATAACTACTAGATTAGATTTTTCTTTAAAGTCAATTCATTTTTATAACATAAGCAAAGCACACAACAATTTATTTGATTTGCTTTTAAAACATATTGGTCCAAAATCCATTCAAATACAAGAATCACACCTCAAAGAAATAAAATTTTTACATACAACTTCAAACTCATTGCTTATTGGTATCCAAAATGCATGTTTTAAAGAATGACATGCAATGCAATCAACTAAATCCCGTATATTTCATTCATAGATAATGCGTTGACTCCATACTAGACAAAATCAAATAACTTCATGCTAAAAAAAGTATTTCGTTCGGTTAATTATTTTTCAATGTTGAGTTTGGTTTGACCAAAAATAAAGGGAAAGAAAGGTAGAGAAAGAATTTTTTTTTCTCGCTTTTCATTTTTGATTCAGCTTCAAACGAAAAGAGGAGGTTAGGGAAGTCAAAAGGTGGATTTCACTAATTTTTTTTTAAATATTTTTCATACAAAAATTAAATTATATTTTTTACCTTGTTGTTTTTAGTTTTTTTATTAGTTTTTAGTTAGAACTTGGGTATTGTTAGTTAGATAAAAGCACAAAAAAAAATAGTTTTTAAAAATAATTTTTGGCTATATTTTTCGTATTCATTAAAAAATTATTAAAAAAATAAAAAACTAAAACATTGTAAGTCACTATCAGTAAAAACTAGAAGGTAAAAAAAATTATTCAACAAATTATTAACAGTAGAACACACATCATCACATAGGATATTTCACAAAACAAACAACCAACATTTAGATGTTTGGGAACAAGACAATGAATTAATATTTCAAATAGAATAAAAATCAAGAGAGACAAACAGTCATTTTATTTTAACTAGTCTGTCCTCTGCTTTCCAATCACTCTATTTCTAATAGTCTTTCTTCTGCTTTCTAATCACTCCACTTCTGGTGAAAGTTTTACCATGGATTAAAATGAGATGAAAGTTCGAATAAAAAAAAACAAGCAAACAAACCTTATATATTTTAATAAACCTATTAAAAAATAAGTCAAAAAAATAAATACATAAACAAAAAAGGAAGAAATAATTAAAAAAATAATTTCAATATGAAAGAATATCTTCTGATAAAAATATAGTAAAATCATCCTCATTCATAATGACCCAATAGAAACTGACAAACAATCACTCCAAACCATGTTAATAGTAAGTAAAAGCTATCATAATAAAATTTTAGCAAGTTTTTCTAGGTATGAATACTATTTTATACCTCTTTTCTTCAATTTGCTATGTGCAATAGAATTTCATATGAATTTGTATTCAATTTTAGATAAAACTATAATACATAATCTAATAAATATCAAATTACCTAATCTAATAAATATCAAACATTTGACAGTAGTTAATTGAAATCACCTAATTATTTATTAAAAAATAGAAAAAATAAAAAATAAGAAGTTATATGATAAATAGAAATGTTGATCAAATAAAATATTAAGTATTACAATAAACATTCTTGTTTGAATAAAATTGAGAATAGGTGATAATTATATATAATAGTAATTCTTTTTAGTTTATATACTTATAAATTAAGATAATTATAATTATAAATTAATTCTAAATTAAGATAATTATAATTATAAATTAATGTTAATAAAGTAAAATTTTATTTAATGGGATAATTATTTTTTGCATTATTTTGTTTAATTTTGGACTTATTTTTTTATTTTTTTTATGTATTTTTGTTTTTTAAATTCTATTTGGAGTTATTTATTATTGTCATATCTCCTAATTTAATGGATATATTGAATTTTATAACTTTTTATTATATTAAATTCTATATGAATAGTCTTGTTTGAATAAAATTATGAATAAGAGTAATTATTTATAATACTAATTCTTTTTAGATTATATAATTATAAATTAAGATAATTATAATTATAAATCAGTTTTAATAAATTAAAATATTTATTTAATAGGATAACTTTTTCGGGATATTATTTTGTTTAATTTTGGACTCAATTTTTTTAAATTTTTATGTATTCTTGTTTCTTTTAAATTCTATCTGCAAAATATTTTTGATTTCTATAACTTTCTATTATTTTAAATTCTTTACTTTTAAATTGAAAAAAAGTAATATGTGTAATATTAAAAAAATAAAATCATTTCAAATAACCATGTCTCTTGTCTACGTCATCCATTGGTAGTTTTATTTTTTTTTAAACTTCTAATATTGTTGGATATTTTTTGAAAAATAATATTACAATATATATAATTTTGATAAATAATATTACAATTTGATATATGATATATCACTTATTTTGTCTAATAATAAAAATAATGAAGGACATATTATGTTAACAAATTAAAATCTTTATTTAATAGATTAATTATTTTTTTTTTGCATTATTTGTTTAATGATAATTATTATGTTTTCAATTAAAATTTATTAAAATATAGAAAAAATAAAATAAGAAGTTATATAATAAATAGAAGTTTAGATTAAATAATATTTTGTTCAATAATAATAACAATAATTATAATTATTATTATTATTATTATGTTTTAAATAATAATTTAGAGGAAGTTATGATAAATGAAAGTGTAGATTAAATAAAATTATCACACGATATCCATGAACATTTGGAAGGATTTTGACGGATAATGGGAGAGTAATCATCATTATTAGGAAATATAATTGGATATGATTTGATTAGAATAAAAATTGGTTATGAAAATGAGAATGATGGAATATAATTGGATATAATTTTATTTGCATGAAAATCGGTTACAAACATGGGAGTAATCATCATTGATTAGGGAATGTAATTAGCTATAATTGAAACTATAGGAAAATAAAAGGGCATAAGTTTCTAATAAAAAATTTTCAAACATTCAACTTTTATACTAGTATATATAGATATAGATATATATAGATAAGTAATTAAATATATAAAAGTAAAAATCATTTGTGATTAACTACAACAAAGGAGTAAGCCCACATTTGTATTGATTTCAGAAAATTGACAAAAGATATTCTAAAAACTAGTTTATAATTTAAAATTTGCATTTAGAAATTATAGCTAAAAATTGGTTAATTTTAAAAGGAAATAATAACCAAAATAAATCAATAAAAATATAATAAAATACACATATAAGTTAATCATACAGCTTTATAACAAAAAAATAAATAAATAAATAAATTTGATTTGAAACCATGGAAAATATCTTTTTAATGTCCTAAATTCTTTTGGTTGATTTGATCTTGATCTCTAAAAAATAAAATAAAAAAATAAGACAATATAATGCAATTTTAAAAAGTATCAGTAAAATTAGTTCTAAAAACCAATAATCAAACATCACTGTAAATAAATTTTAAAATTTTACTTAAACATCATTTAAAAGTTAAAAAAATATTAACAAAAAAAATCAATAAACTAGAAGAGTTTCACTAGCTGCTCTTAAGGATGTAAACGAGTAGGGTACCGCCTAATTAGCTAATTCCATTACTAAACCCATTTATTCTTTTATTCTTTGCTTATCATTACTGGCCTAAGCCCACAAAACCCATTTATGTTCAATTGGTTAACTTACCTTTGAAATATTCAATTTAAGATAAAAAAAAATATAAAAAATAGTAAGTGATGAAAATGTTAAATTTAGTAAATTGAACAAATTCATTGATCAAAGGACCTCGAAGTTGTTTTTTCTTTAAATGTAAAAAAATATACCCTATAAAAAAATATAAACCAACCACTGAAATAATACAATAGGAATCACAGTTTATAAAGAATTTTTAAATCCAATGATTATATGTATTTGAGGGTATAAAAATGGGGGATAAATAATATTATGTGATTTGTAATAATGTGATACGATAGATGGAGGATGAGTAATACCATGATATGATAGGGGATAAATAATACTATATTTGGTGTGTGTAAAAGAGAATGGAATAAATAATGGGATAAGTGTATGAAATGACTTTATTACCCTTACAATAAAATTAATATTATCTATCATATTTTAATATTATGTTACTTAATAATATAGTTTATTATATTAATACTATTTTCACATTAATGTGTATTTATTAAAATAATATTATCAATAATATAGATAATTTTTTATTATTACCATTATCATATACATCTTATTAAAATAATATTATAGTATAATGTAATGTATAACATATTGATAAATTTTATAATATAATAAATTAATAATTTGGGTGTGTTAATACATTAGTACATCTATTAAACTAATATTATAAATAATGTAATAATATATTAAACCATATATTAAAACAATATTATAATACACATGGGGGTTATATTTAATATAATATAATATAATATACATTCTAATAAATAACATAATGTATAGAAGGGTGGATAAAAGGGTCATTTTGCCCTTATCCCAATGGATGGTATTCATCATACCACCTTCTCCTTTGTATTGTTTATACCTTATTTTTAAGGTACAAGCAGTCCGAAGGTACTAATAATCCCCTCCCATTTTTTCAACTAAAGGCGAGATTAGAGTGGGCCCCACAAACATACAGTCTAATCCCAAGTTCTAATCCAGTAAATAAACGTGGCCAACATGAACAATCGATGACATATAAAAATAACATACAGCAAATCATAAATTAAACAAGTCTAAAAGAGCTATCCCACCAAAGTTTAAGAGCAACTACGAATAAAGCATTAAGGATCCAAACCATCAGCTAGAGCAAGATAACTCAAATTATTTCCTGAAAATTTTAAAAAAGTCTAATAATTGAGAGATGTTAAGTACTTGAAGAAAACCGACCCTCGGTTATAGAGTCAGAGAAAGGAACAATGGCTGTCAACAATTGCAATAGCATAATTGCAAGCAATGAGAAAAAAGACTGAAGAGAGTTTCATTCTCAGATTTAGGGGCTATGGCTACTGATATAATACATTATATACTGGGTAAAAAATGAGTGAGATTCCATAAATGACCTGACCTTAAGAATTTCAAAAATTTTATTTTAAGGATAAAATTATAAATATAAAAACTACATTATAGTTTATTTTATTTTATTAAATGGGCACTTAACAAGTACTCTATAAGTATAAACGGATATCAAGTATCGGATACTGACTGAGTATCTTATAGACAAATCCTAAACCCATCCAAAACCCGCACGACTATTAATTTCTCCCAATCCCAGTAGGGTATTTTCTGATAAGTCTTTACTGGGTTTGATTGAGTCGAGTAGCCTCGTATACCCATCCCATTGACATCCTTAGCTGCTCCCACCACTCTAATTACTTCATTACATATAGTTCCCATTTGGCTGTCAAAAAAAAAAAAAAAAACACAATATTTAGCAACTTTTTGCTTTTGTAGTGTTTGATGACACTAATAAAAGTTGCTAAAAAATTCTCTAACTTTTCAACTCTGGGGGCTATAGTTGGGGGTGAATGCAGCCGCCGCAATCCCCCAAAACAGCGTCGTTTTGTTCATTTCCACTCTCAAAATGACGCGGTTCCACTTAAGTTATCTCTCTTCATCAAGATTGGATAACTTCAGTTGATAATTAATGGTTAACTTGTTAATAGAAAGTTGCATCTTATCCTTGTTGTTAATAATGATCATACTTTGAAGGAAGGTAAACCAGTCAATAGTTCATTAAGCCCTGGTAGGGTATGCTAGTAGGATACCTGGATGTGAGCACAATTGTGGAAATAATAGAAATACTTAGTGGGATTCAGGGATTGGGAAAGTTTGGGATCATTTGGAAGATCAACTAGAAAAATAGTGTCTGGGAGGAAAAAGGCTGGTTCTTTTCTAAAAGTGAAAAAAACATATTAGTTATAATGGGTTCTAAAGATAGATAACTAGGTTTTAATTGGATGGAACTAGGTATGCAATATACATAAATTCCATGTTCAGGGGTTGGAGTTAGGTCAAGATCCTGAGAGATTGGCTTGGGTTATGTAGGTTGTCAGGGTCCGAGAGTCAAACATGAAGAGAATGGTGTATACTTCAAATAGATACCAAAAAAAGCATAAGGCCTCCCTTGGTACATTATACTTGTTTTTAACTTAGAATAGGGTGAGAAATGGGTTTCTATGGGAAAAAGAAGACTTTTTAACCATAACCCATAATTGGCTAAAAGTATATTCAGAAAATTTAACCGATTCTATCTGCTATGATAGGGAGGTGATCTGGTTCGACTCATGATTCGTTCTTGGACATTAAAGTTTAGGTTAAACATAGGGAAAATGGGTTCTACTGGTGGGTGTGGATATTGGGGATCAATCAATGGGTGGTGTGGTCTAGTAGAAGATGGGACTTGGTCTTTTGGTGGCTGGGAAGATGATGATCCTATGGTTATGACACAAATACACGGTATGAGGGAGTTGGTATGGACTGGATTTCTAGAAAGAAAATTAGTTAGTATATTTTTGGTGCCCAGAAGGTGCTTGATGTCAAAGTTACATTGCGGAAACCATTTTGTTAATCTCAATAGCTGAGAATTAGGTAAAGTTTTCTATTTAGACAAAAATTCTGCATCTAACAAGATAAAACTGAAACTTTTCAATATCTTTGCAAACTACGAGAATTTCTTTGAATGTTGAATGATAATGTTGGTCTGAAAACGTGAAATCCACTAATATATGCACACACATCTCTTTTTCCATTGAGCTATGTAAGAAGGACTGCTCCCCAGTATTGATCACTTACATCTGTTTCGAGGATGAGTTTACTTTGAGGTTGTGGAATCTGAAGAGCTAGAAGAGAATCTACTTTGGTTTTAAGAGGCTGAACTGCTCTGATTTGTTCCTCTATCCACTGAAATGAATCCCTTTTCAAGAGTTTGAAGAGTGGAGAAGTGATTTGAGCTATTTTTGGAACAAAGCCTCTCATATAGTTCACAATTCCTAAAAATTGTTGCAGCTACTTGGTTGAAGTCATCTGGTCAGGGAACCATTGAAGATGCTTACGAATGTGAGGTTGAAACTAGAACTTAACCTTTATGATTGTCATTTCCAAAAAATCAATGATTGTCTGAACAAGGATCATTTTTTTTTTCTAAGAGCATGATGCCATATTTGACTAGTAATCCATTCCAAAGGTTGCTAATGAGAGGAGTTGTTGGTGGAGATTATCAGTATTAGCTTTGAGATATGCAATTGGAGCTTTGAAGGTGTCGAATTTAATGAAAACAGACTGTCGAACGATTCCTTAGCGACTTTTAAGATTAGAAAGAACTTTATTTTATGCCCTTGCTTTTTTTGTTTGCTAGTTGAGTACAGCTTCAGCAACAAAGACTGTTCTTTTCGCCTGGGCCATCAACAACTGTGGGATTTTTTATCTTCTAGACATGGGTGGTATTTTCTTGAGGAAGTTCATAATCATGTAATGGAGGAAACTCTGATTCATACCCAGAAGACTTTGGATCAAACAAGTGGTAGTCTTTAGAGATTAGAAGAAAATCCAGTTTGGGAAGTACTTTCTTAAATTGGCTTTGTCAGGAGGTTTGCATCTTTTTAGATGAAGCCAGCTGAATTTTCTTCAGCGAGGGCTTTCCTTTCTCTTCCTTCTTATCTTCTTGCCCGTTGTTCAACATTATATTCAAGGTTCATCTCTCTCCTACATTGCCTTCTTTCTCTTCTTGCCTGCCTTCTTTCTTCTTCACTATCATTGTCTTCAAGCCAAATGGAATGCTCTTGGCATGCTCTACAATCATAATTAAGAAAACCATGCAAAATATGCCTAGCGTAAGTTCTGCCATTATAGACAACCTGTCCATCATTATCAAAAGAATGGACTGGAAGAAGTCGTTCAATGGTATTAATCTCTGTGGGGAATATTGGACATCGGACATTTTCTTGTAGTTAAGGAGAAAACTCAATTTGAATGGAGCCATTTGGATTTCTAATGAATTTAAGGTTAGCGGCTTGGATGGTTTGGTTTTGGGTATGAAGCTGTTCATAATTGATGATCAAGGAAGTAGGAAAGAGCTTAACATGTTCATCCTTTGGAATTTGGCGAGTGATGTAGGAACAATGTGGGATGCCATGGGTATCTATATCAAGAAAAAAGGCTTATGTGGTTGGATTGGCTAGTGAAGTAAGAAGATCCCATGCATAGTCATGAACTCGGTAGACCATTTGGTAGTATAAGATAGCGGCTATCCTAGAATTAACTGGTTCAGCTCCAATGATCTGAATTTGGACCTTTAAAGTTGAAACCAAGTGAGGATTCCGTAAAGACATGTTAAAATTTGGGAAGAAAGTAACCATACTTGTTCCTGCATTTAAGGTTATTTGAACAGTGCCAATACAAGTACGTTGGTATTGTAGAAAGATAGAATTGAGAAGAGCAGGGTGGGAAACAATTGGTAAACCCTTTCTACCATGGAAGGTAAGAGCAAGTTAGAAAACCAGGATTGAAATCCTTGAGTTTACCCATAACTAAAGATCAGGTGAAAAAATAACGAAACAATGTTGTTTTGAGAAAACTGTAGCCCCTTCTCTTCTCTAACTTTTAACAAACAACCAAAAAATATACAAAATTTTTAAAAACTCTTAAAAGTTGTTGAAAATTTATCCGAATTTTTACTAAACAACAAAAAGTAACTAAAAGTTCATAAAAGTTCTTAAAAGATTTACTGAATGCACTAAAAGTTTCAATTACCACAAATCCATTTTTTTTACAACCAAATGGACCCGTAATAAACCAGTAATTGAATCTTAAATTTGTTGTAACCCAGCATTTGGTAAAGTTTTTATTTTCTTGCCTTACTCAAATTCTTGGTTCATAATCTTCGTTGATTAAAATATTGACTAGTAAATATTTATATTCAACTTTATATTAAATAAATAAAAAAAGCTCTTAAAAAAAAGGAACGAAAAAAAAAAATTGGACTTCATTGGAACAACCTGAGTCGTTACTAGAGTTTTTTTTTTTTTTTTTATTTTAAGGATGTTTTCTTCATTTTCTGCGGAAATGCTGTCTTTTTCAAACAAATTCGGAATCTACCGTTAATGAAAAATTACCATTTGGGATCGCGTTTTTTCAGTAAGAACCGCGATATGTGAAGGCGCTTCTTCAGGGAAGAACCGCGATGTAAGATGGCGGTTGTTTGGTTCCCGTAGCTTGCTTCGCTTGCTACTTTTCAGCCTACTCTTGCATCTGAACCAGAAGCAGAGGAGGAAAGAACATTTGCGATTTCCGTACCAAAGCGAGTTTTTTTTTTCGATAGTTGTAGCGGTGATGGAAGTCAAACAGTAAAGAAACCGCGGTATGAAATAGAGATTCTTCAGCGAGTTAAAACCGCCGTTTCACAAGGTGGTTCATGAGCTTCATATCCCTCTCCGTCAGACACGTTTCAAAAGGCTGAAACCCTCTCCATCAGACACGATTTTAAAAAAGCCGAAACCAGAAGTTCCTCACTTCTCTCTAGGCACTCGTTTGTCTCGTCTCTTTTACCCGAAAGTTTCGTGCGTCTCCTCTCTCTCACCGAGCTTCACGCAGTCTCGTATCTCTTAGCGAAAGCTTTGTGCAGATACGTTTTGTTTCGATTTGAGACTGTACTAGGCGAAATGAGTTAATTTTTGTTTTATGAATGTTTTCTTCACTTTTTTCGGAAATGCTATCTTCTTCAAACAATGCAATTGCAAAACCGACAGTAAGAGCTTTCTTACATTGTTCCAACATTTCGCTACCATGGCATGGTGGGATGCTGTAATGTAATAAATTTTATGGGTTTTCTTTAGATAGTGTGAATAATAGGATCTACTAACAATAATGTCATTGTATGAAGCTTAAATTTGTAAGAAAAAAAATAATTTTATGAAATCAGTAAATCACCTCCAAAAAAATTTGGACCGAATAAAATGTGAGGTTATCTGTATTAGGAAATTTATGGATTTTCTTTAGATAATGTGAATAATAGGATCTACTAACAATAATATAATTGTGTGAAGCTTAAATTTCTAAGAAAAAGTAATTTTATGAAATCAGTAAATAAACTCAAAAAAATTTGGACTGAATAAAATGCGAGGTTATTTGGATTACGAAATTTGTGGAATTTTCTTGAGATAATGTGAATAATTGGATCTACTAACAATAATATGATTGTGTGAAGCTTAAATTTCTAAGAAAAAGTTAATTTTATGAAATCAGTAAATCACCTCAAAAAAATTTGGACCGAATAAAAGGTGAGGTTATTTGGATTAGGAAATTTGTGGATTTTCTTTAGATAATGTGAATAATCGGATCTACTAACAATATTATCATTGTGTGAAGCTTAAATTTCTAAGAAAAAGTTAATTTTATGAAATCAGTAAATCACCTGAAAAAATTTGGACCAAATAAAATGTGAGGTTATTTGGATTAGGAAATTTGATTTGAATGTTTGAAGAATCCTTATGTGATAGTTGATGGGGTGTGCCTTGTAGGGTAAAGGACAAATTGTTGCATACCCTAAAATCTTATGATATTTATTTTACTTTTATTTTTTATCCTAATACCATAAAATCGTGCATTAATTTTCTTTGTTTATTTCTATTATTAAAAAAAATGAAACAATGAATTTTTTTTTAGAAAAACAAAAAATATTTTATGTGGCTAATTACATAGTTCCTATCCTATTCATGTTGATTAATGTTTCATGAGTTTGATATTTGCCTGCTAATTACATTGATTAATATTTGCCTGCTAAGTACATGGGGTTTTCCTGTGAGAGTTTGAACTCTCAGCCGACGGTTTTAACTAGGGAAATTAAAAAACATATTATTTTAAAAGAGGAAACTTTGAAAATAAAAAAAAATATAATTTTAGAAGAGGAAATTTTTTAGATGAATGTAATCTTATTGGTGTTTCTTTAATATATATATATACAATGCATATAATTTACAACGTAGTATAATTTTGTTATAATCTTGTTTGAAGAATCTTACTTAAATAGATTATAATATTTTTTGTTAAATATTTTATTTGAATAAAAATTATTATTTGGAGAAAAAT
>QLOD02000009.1:17206268-17217058 GCA_003260245.2 Sideroxylon spinosum
AGATGAGAGTCGCTGCTGCAGAATTAAAAATCAAAGTACGAGAGCTTTCGCATGACTATATCTTACAAACATTCGAACGAAGCATAATTCCAGGCAATCGACATAAGATTTCTACCAAATGATGAAATAAGCAACTTAGTGGAAAGAAACTAGTATTTTCCCATACTTCCATTCAAACAACAAAAAACCGAAAAAAATAAAAATAAAAACGGAAAAACATGGAGGACGGCAAAACTATCAAATACCCGATTCTGGAAACACCCAAATGAGGGAGAAAAACTCAAACGATTCACTGATGGATTTAAGTCAAATACCAATCTACAGTACCGTTTGAACGGGCTCAGTCCAAGTCTGCAACCTGACTTCGTGTATGTTTGAGAGATGCGTTGACTTTCTTTCTGTTTATCCGCAATTTGGCGGGTTCTTCCTAGCTCCATTCCTTTCGTTATNNNNCAAATCAATATGATTATAATAATCCTTACTCTCCTAATGCAACATTAAATTCCTAAATCAAAGTCGTATATTAGAGTGCACATACACTAGCTTATGCAACTTTTTCGTTGCCAGCCGATTTTGGAGTTTTTTTATGAATTATAGACCATCTACTCCTATTTTTCTCACAACTTGATGATAAGCATGTTTGACTTAATACCTAAATAGCAATCCGCTTAAAATGAGGGGCTTCATCACCGTATTTGTACCATCATTCAGCTGCATTATATTAAATATGATTGGTTATTAAAAAAAAAAAAAGAGCTACCAATTTACATAAAACTTTATGTAAACATCTCAATATGTGGAAGTGATTGGGTTATTGCCTTTTTAGTCAAAGCACTGCCAAAATCTCCTCGTGCATCAATATAATTCTTAATCTACAAACATTTACCATAACATTCAAATCTATCAACTATTAAATTAGCATCAAGTAATGATTAAAAATTAAATCATTACAAATGTGCATCTCATTAATAGCTTTTTCTTGGTTTTCCACATTTGTCTCTAACCTTTTAATAATTGCATTCAATCCAAGACTAACGTTGGGATGATCGAAATATGTTTTGAAATATTGAAATATATGATTCAAGAATAATGTTGCACAAAAAATGTTTTGATGTATTATTTTTATTAATTTAAATTAACATATATAAAAAAAATTTAAATTTTTTATTTGCAGCGTGTAAATCTTTGTACAATTGAGTTTCCCATCTATGATCAATTATATTGTAAAATATTTTCCAATCTTTAACTGTGGCCTTGATGGTTTGTTTCACTCTCTCTATGGCTTCATAAATAATTGAAAGTGTTAGTTTTTTTATTGTAATCAACAATTTTCAACACTAACAAATGGCTGCCTACCTTTTCTACCTTCCTCCAAAAGTTATCATTTAAGATCAAGTCAGATACTTTGGTAGTTATTTTTCTTTAGCTTCTATCACGAATAAATTCAATCCATTAATCTAATGTGCAAATCTTTTTCAAATCTTATTGATGATGAATGAGACTTTCAAATGCAATAAATTCTACAACAAATCTCGTTATTCCTAGCCTTAAGAGGTCTCTACCCTTTGTATATTCTCTCATCAAATTCATAATCTTACCACCGTGATAGATAAAAGATGTAATCTGCTCAGCCAATTCAAGGGTCTTCTTCACTGACTTCATTTTTCCAATATTTTCAAGCATAAGATCTATACAATGTGTAGGACATGGACACCAAAATAGGTTTTTCCTATTCTCCATTAAATTTTGACCTGTTACCTTAAAATTGGCATCATTATCTGTGACTATTTGAACAAAATATTTCTCGCTAATTTCTTTAACAACTTTATCCATTAACGAGAAGATGTATTTTACAATTTTGGTCTTTTCAGTTGTGTTAATTGAAGAATGATAAACCATTTGTCTATCACAATAAATTTAAAAATTGATAATCAAGAATTTATTACATGAAGTCCATCCATCTCACATGATCGTGCAACCATAATCAAGCCATTTAGCCTTTAATGAACCAAGATATGAATTTATCTCATCATTCTCTTTATTCAAAAAAACATTTCCAATTTAAGATCCCATAGGATCTTTAATACTTTGGCCCACTTCAACTATAATATCAATCATACCTTGATATTATGGACCACTATTGATAGCATTAAATGTGATTGCATTGTAGAAGAAGAATTTTAAAATAGCCTTTCTTACTTTTTTTACTCTCTCTTTTGAGAACATTTCCTTAATAAAATTTTGAATTGACTTGGATTTGAACATAAAAGGGTCAATACATTTTTTAGGGAACTTTACACTTTCCCTCATACTAAAAGATCTATTTGGGGCACCATCAAATTGTCGAGTTGTGGGCCTTGAAGTGGTGTCAAATAAAAATTTTGAGGGACCACTTCCACTAGAGATTGAATGTCGTCTTCTATCCTCCTGAAATGCTATGTCATGACTTTCTCTCATTACACGTTTCATTTGGCTCGTTTCTAATTCAGTTAAATCATCATAACCATGGCCACTATGACCACCATTATCCTCATCAACAAAATCAACATCTATACGATCATAATAGTGTTCATCCTGCAGGCTTTACACTATCTATTGTTTCATTTTTTCTTTCGTGGCCCTAGCTCGTTGAGTTTCTTTTAATTGTTGATTTAAAAATCTAACTACTTCAATCGAAACTTTTGAGCAAGACTCCACATTTCCCCTAACTCCACTAATATGCTCCTTCAATCTGGTAATATCACCATGTACAACTTTTCGACAATTATTGTAATTGACCTTCCTTTTTTTATTGCCTAAGGGCTGTCCATGCTGCAACCAATATCTCTTTCTTTCGAAGACATTCTACGCATTACATAAAGTATTTAAAATAAATAAATAATTGTATTAGTCAAAATAATTAAGCCGTTGCTATTTAAAATTATTGAGTAATAATATAATATTTATAAGTTAGTTATTTAATAGTAGTAGTCTTTTTTATTACTTTTTAACATTTTCTTTATTTGTTTTTCCATTTCCAAGTACTCAATTTTTTTTAATTTCATTTTATTTTCTATTATCACTTTTTTTTTTTGTTTTTCTCTTTTTATATAAATCGAGGATAGGTTCTTCCACTCTAACTTTAGTAATGGAGTGATCTTTTAACTTTAGTACTAGTCCCACCAATGCAAAGTGGTCCCAGTTTCTCTTTATAGTAATTTATTTATAGCAATGTAATAAATTAATATTGTTATTTTCCTTATAATAATTATTTGAAAAACGTTAATAAGAGTAGTTATATAATTAAAGATATTTATGCTATATTTTATAAGTGTACATGTGTGGAGTGTAAATATTTCCTTAGTATAAAATCTAATATTAACTCAGAAAGTTAATTTACTCAAATATTTATAATAATATGTTGTATACATTTACATATTTTTTGTTATTTAATTATTCATTCTAATTATTGCTCAAAACTAATAAAAATAAAATGTTATATATTAAAATTAGACTAATCTTAATTGCATATATATTCTTAGTAAATATTATCTGATACTATTTAGATTATATGTAATTAATTTTTATTGTTTAGCAACTAAACTCCAACATATGTAGCAATTATTTTTTATTCTTGTTGTCCTTGTATATTTGACAAAAAATAATATTATTGTGAGAATTAGTTTTTAAAAGAAAAATTAGTCCGTAAGAATCTCAATTAATTGATTTAATTTAAGAAAAATTATCTATAATTTTTAACATACAAAAAATAATTAAAAATATTAAAAATATACTATTTTTATTTTGAGTTACGTATATTGATGTAAATACTAAATACGTAAAAGAATGCAAAGATAAAATAAACGAAGAGTTGCCATACCTTTTTGGAGTACATCAATATAATATATATACTTCCAAAAAGAAATGAAAAAAAGGGAACTTTTTTTATTTTATAGTTATTATATAAAAAAGTATAAATATTGTCATCTAGTTAAAAATATTTGTTACAGTATGGTAAATAAAAACGCAGTATAAAATACATTTTCTTTAAGCCTGAAAATGCACTTTCGTATTGTGTTTCTTGTGTATTTTGTTTTGCCCAAAAAACGCTTATAGAAATGCATTTTGATTTTGCGCTTTCAATTCTTTTCTCTTTCATGTGTATATCTATTATTTTTATATATAATCAATCAATATAATGTGTGACCTCTTATCCTTATCTCAGTAAAAATTGATTTTCTTATATTCTTATTGGTTTTCATAGATTCTTAAGGTTTTTAGTATATATCTTTAATTTCCAAGTTGATATATGATTAATCACATAAACTGGTGAATTATTTAAACTGGTGAATTATTTATATTTAAATATGATTAATCAATAGATAAAATGAAGATAATTTCCTCACTTATATCAAATATTGTTCATTTCAGGTGAGAAAAGAATAAATGCATGGAAGTGGTGCAAAAAGGAAGAAAAATGAAACAACTCCTGCAGACCCTTCAAACCCCCTTCAAAGGGTGTTCCATTTGAACATGGCTTTGCATGATAGAAAATGAAGTAAGAAAAGAAGAAAAAAAAAAAAAAAAAAATCAAGTGTGGCCCTACCCCTACCCTTCGAATGTCCATTCAAAGGTCCTTTGTTCAAAGGCTTGTGCACATGATAGGAGGGTGGATTTCAGGAAGCTGAAAAAAAAGAAAAAAGAAAAAGTTAAACTATAAGCTTACCATTTGAAGGGCCTTTGAAGGCTAAAGACCCTTCGAACCCCCCTTCGAGAGATCCATGAACTTTTCAGCTGGACTTTTATGAAGACTGTTTCAGGAAGCTGGGGAGTTTTTTCAGTTGTTCCTTTTTATGTAAGCTTGTAGAACAAAGGAAAGATGATTTTTTTTTTCATTTTTTTATTGAGTTTCCTAATTTTAGAATTACGTTTTGAATTTCCCTTTTAAATCCTAGATTATATGTAAGGATCATCTCCAAAACCTAATTTTAGATTTGCTTCAATTTCAATTTAGTTTCGATTATGGTAAATTTTTCTTTGAACATGCTTAGGTAATTTTTTTATGCTTATTTTTATTAATGAAATATTATAGTTGAGTTTTTATTTTTAATTTTCCTAATCATGTGCTTGAGTTCAATATTATTTGTAAATCAAATTAAATTTTTCCTCTTTAATTTTGTAAAATCAAAATAATAAGTTCATAGTTATGATCCTGCTTTCGTATGTTCTGTTTTTAAACTTCGCATTTGTAATACTCGATCCAATGGTATGACTTATCGAATTGAACATTAAAAAAGAAAAACTAAGGAAATATTTTTTACCTTTCATATTTTAGTCGAAAGATCTTTCGACCAATTTGCACCGAATTATTTATTGGTTGAGTTATAAAATTTAGAAAGTTAAATTCATAGGAAAACTATAATATGAATTGAATCGGGATGGAGTGTATTTTGTTTTTAGTTTCAATTCAAAAATCTTTTATAAAAAATCAATGAAAAACATTTTATTTTGTTTAAAATTCTTTGTGGAGTAAATTTTATTTTCGAAATGGTTTTCCTAAATCCATCATCGATGCCTTACGCTCCCTGTGAGATGACTCGGACTTATCTGGATTAACTAGCTACAATCGATCTCTGCACTTGGGGTGAGTAAGCAATACACTAAAAAAATTTTAACAAGAGAATAAAGATGGGAAAGAAAGGAAAAAAAAATGATAAGAAAGAAAAAAGATTAGAATAATGAATAATTGATATATATATATATATATATATATATGAAGGCCCTGTTTGGCCAAAATGCAAATACCAAAAGTTACAAAAAGTTCATACTTTCTTTCAATCAAATTTTACCACCTATCACCTTTACGTCAAATCTTTGTACTTTTACTGTACTTTTTTGCCAACTTTTTTTCCAACCAAACACCCCTAAAATATAATTTTATAACTCGAGAATAAGAAGTAATAAAGAAGAAGAGGATAAGCAAGAAAGAATAAAAACTAATGAATAATAGATATATCTATATATACATATATGTGAATAAGAAGAAAAGAAGATGAATAATAGATATATACGTTGAAGTTTAAATTATATCAAAATATATTTATAAAGATACTATATTAAAAACACAACTTCAAAATATGTAAATGAATAAGAATAAAACACAACATCATTTTTTCAGAAAAAGAAAAATATATGCATTTTAATAATGCATTTTTAGTTAAAGTGAAAACATAATTAAGAGCACATTATGAAACTGCTTTTTCATTAACAGTATTTTAAAAAATATTCCTTTTTGGGAAAATCTTCTATATATTTTATTAAAACAGTGACAAAACAAAAAAAATCCAAAAAAATGAATAGTTACCATAATTTTTTTAGTAGATCAATATAACAAATTATATTTCATAAATTGAAAACAAAAATTAAAAAAGAAAGAAACTTTATTGCTGTATACCAAAAAATGACGAGTTACCATAATTCTTCGTCAATATAATGACTACCTTTTATAAATTTGAAAAATAAAAAGAAACCTTTTGTTATTTATATACTTCAAAAAAAAAAAAAACATAGTAATTAAAAGTAAACATACAGATTACATATATTTTAAAAAAGTTGCAAAAGTAACAGAATAATAACAAAAATAATCCTACAGACCACCTATACTTGAACATAAAAAGTCAACATATACTTAGGTAGTGTTTAGATACTCAAAATTTAGCTTATTTTAAGTTATTTTTGTTTTATTATTATCTTTTTGGTCTAGAAAAGGTTTATTTTTTAAGTAGTAGCTTTTTGCTTATTTGCATGTCTCGTTTCTAAAACTACTCTTGCTTTTATTATTTGCTATTCCTTACATTTCCATGCAAAACCCACTCTTGTGATATAACTCCAAATGGTTAGTTTCGTAATTTTAATCCCATCCAAAAGTTAAAAGCTTAAGATGAAAGCAGTAGAATAAGTAAAATAGTACGTATGGTACCTAACCATACTTAAAATATAGGAAAGTGATAGAGTAAGAAAAACAGAACCTTCAAACTCCAGACAATAGCAACGAAGAGAACCAGCGACCAAGAGAGGTAGGACACAATGATGAAGCTTCAGTGGTGATTATTGGTGGCGACCGGTGGCAGCGAGGGTACTTTTCTGTCTATCTCTTCTGTCTTCTATTCATTAGATTTACAATTTCTTCAGGTCTATTCCCACTTTTTGTAATCATCCTTCATTGCACTCTATGTTTGCTCTCTTTATACCTCTTTACATTGGGTTAACCTTCTTGGAAATATGTTCATCAATTACTGAGAAGGTTTGGTTTTTTCACGAGTTGCATTTATCTCACTAACCAACTCTGCTTTGACCGAGATAGCGCCAATATCTTAGGATATCTCGGTCACGAGAAGATATTCCGGTGACATCTCGGGATATCTCAACTATGAAATTATATTCCAGCGATCTCTCAGTTGAGAAAAAGTGTTCCAACAATTTTATTTGATTTGGCTTAAGATCTCGGCACGACCAGCGATGAATCGAGCTGAGGTGCTAAGACCTCAGTTAATTTAGACGAGATTTCAAAAGTTATAGTGGACAAGAACCTCCCTTTACAATTTAGCAGTAGCGCCAACGTCGTTATAGCAGCACCGGAAAAAAACATCAAAGAAACCTATTGGAAGAAAATGTAGGTCGAGCACATTTTGCTCCACCTGACACTTACATCAGCTCTATTGAGAAACACACCCAGACCCTTTGGGTCTACGAGATCAACGAAATGATCTAGGAATTTATTTCTTATGTTCGTCACCGAGTAACTATCCTTCTGTTCAAGTAGTCAAGAGCACAAAATTATTTCTATTATCATTATGCCCTTTTGTCATTGCCTATGCATAAAAAGATATTTTCTACCCACTTTTCTTTTTCTCATTCCCTTTCTTCTCTAGCAAAGGACGACAATAGCACAACTAAGGATGAGTTCGTATAGCGGACTCCGCACTCTTGCTCTCGGTGTTCATTCTCACCAAATGCCCAATTGTCATAAGTTCAATCCAATCCGATCTCTTAATTTCTTCGAAATCAAACATTTCTTTTTTATTTGCTTTTCTCTTGAATTGTTTGATCACTTTCCTATGAAAATTTATCGAAAAAATTGTTTATACAGCACATGTAATTTGAAATTATGATTTTTGCTAGACTATGATTTCTAGGGTTTTGATTGAAGTTCTTTAGGATATTGCATTTGATTGAAGTAGTTGAGGGCTAGAGTGTTCAATTAAATTGTGCTCGGTTCTCCACAGTGTGACATGGTTGGATCAATGGCCGTCGTCGAGGTAGTTATGCTAGACGGCTCAACAGTAGTGAAAATGAAGAAGGCAGTGAGCTTAAAATGAGGTGTTGCAATGCATTACATTGATGTGAACAAAATAATTGCTAGTAATCATGAATTTTCTTTTTTTTTTTTTTTTTTTTGTGGACTAGATCTCTCAAAGCTCTTTGGATGGACAACAATTTTGAGATTATAATCAACTTTTGACAAATTCGGCTGTGCAATGTTGTTTCACAATTACTAGGGCCTCCACTGGATTACCAAAGTACCCCTATTTATTCAAGGGCTGTGCAATATTGTTACAATGACTTCAATTTGTGTCAAATAGAAGGATTTGTGTCGGTCATTAGCTCCTTCAAATTTTGTTTTTAAAAAATTCTAAAAATTTCAAAAATTTTGAAAATCCAAACATTTAAAAAATAATAACAAAAAAAAATAAAATAAAAATAAAAATAAAAGTTGAATAGAAACTAGAACACTTTTTTTAAGATATGAATAACAAGCTTAAATTTTACTTAAAAAAAAATTAAATTTTGATGATTATTTTTTTAATATGATATTTTTGAGATTTATTCTTAAAAAAAAAAATTGAAATTTATTTTTTATTAATTAATGACTTGAGATTTGATTTTAGTTTTAATTAATGAGAGCAAGGTTTTCCCTAATCTGATGGCACAAGATAATGTTGGTAGTTATGCAAGCACTGTCAACTACAACAATTACGCAACGAAGTGGTAGCAATGTCGACTCGTCTCGAACAGTTGATTGGGATGTTGAGAGGTGATGGGCGGCATGCCTAAGATGTTCCTCACAACCATCCCAAAAGCCTTGTAGCTGGGTCTATTATTGATTTTTGTTCTTAACCTATCAACAGAGAAGATGTAGAATTTGGAACTTTTGAGTTGGCTAACGTGAGTGTAAGAAGAGACAACAACAGCATTATGGTCATTAGTCCGATTTCTACTTGAAAGCTAATATCCTTTATTTTGATGGGTTTATTGATATTGAGAGATTCCTAGATTGGATTGCTAAGGTTGAGCGGTATTTCGATTTTGCATTCATCAGAAGATAAAAAGATGAAATATGTGGCGATTTGGCTCAAGCAAGGGGCTTCGACTTGGTGGGATCGTTTATAAGAAAATCATAAGCGTAAAAGGAAGGATAATATCAGATTGTGGAGTAAGATGAAAAAGAAGTTAAAAAAGGCGATTTCTATCACTCGATTATGAGCAGTGTTTGTTCCAACAGTATCAACACTATTCGTAAAATGACCAGACCATCGATGAATATACCGTTGAATTCTATAGGCTAGCAAAACAGATTGAGTTGATGGAGTCTGAAATAGATTTGCAACAAAAGATCGAGGAGATTGAGATAGAAGAGGTAATTGTGGAATTTTCAACAAATTGTGATAAATCTAAAGAAGTTATTGAGGTAAAAAGGGACTTTTATTTTTACTGGACTCTATTTTTGAAGACAATTATAATTTAGATTAATTATTATTGAAAGAAAAAAATTATAATTAGTCTTCAAGATAAGGAAATTAAAAATTTTTAAATATTATCGATCCTTTTGGTGATGAGCATTACAGCTTGGATTTATTATTCAATGGTGAAAATGTTTTATTGATTTCATCAATTTTCAAATAGTAGGAGTCAAAGATAAAAGTACTTTGAATTCTATTAATTTTACTAGGGTGAATAAATATTGTGTTGAGGAAGTATGCGTTAATATGAATGAATTTTTTAATCGTGAAGAATTTCTTAAAGAATTGTTTGCAAAGAATAGACTTAGATCACTATCATGAGTGAAGATAAAAATTATTATTTAAATGTATCAAGCCAAGTCAATAATTCATCAGTTTAGTGCAAAAAAATATTTAACATTTAAACGCTACCAATAATAATAATAGTAATAATATGTTGTTAAAGGTGTTGTCAAAGTAAATTATGAGTAATGCATATCGATATTTCTCAAACATAGATTGACCAAACCTATACTACATCAAAAGAAAGTATAAAATATCACCAAATTACTCTTTCATTTTACTATGTATACATAAACAGTTCATAAATAATTTATGATCTAAAAATACAATGCTTATACATTTTTCTTAAACATGTTTAGATTTGGTCTTTTTAATTTATTGATGTATTTTTTTTTCAATATTGGGTTAGTGTATCTTTAAGTGATAACAATAAATATAATCCATAATCTCTTTTAATTAATAATTTTTATCTTATAAGTTTATAATTTTTTATTTTAATTTTATTTTTATATATTTATTCGCTTAAACGCCTTTAACCACGAGCAAATACTAATCGTACTAACCAAAGGACTTGTCATATCAAATTCAGGAATTTCTGTGTAAATACCAAATATTAACAGGAGATCTATGCAATAACTAAAATATTGAGGGACGATCCCAGTTATTTACCCTTTTTCAAACTATATATCTCCGCTCTCATGGTGTACGGCCGCAGTGTAGCGGTTACTC
>QLOD02000009.1:17217158-17227251 GCA_003260245.2 Sideroxylon spinosum
TATATACAATAATGTATATTACCTCTAGCAGCAGCGAGGGGGAGCATCGGCGGGAAGAGTGTTGTTGGCGAGGAGCTGGAGGATGAGCACGAATGCAGAATTGGAGAGAGATATTTAGAGTGAGAGAGAGAGAAGTTCTCATAATGAACCAGATGGAGGATTCAAAATTATTGAAAGGCAGAAAACACCTTATCAAGTAACTTTTTCGGTGCAAACCATAGCGCGCCCTTTCAAATACTGGTTACTGTTAGCGTTTTCAAAAGATAAAAATATTCACTCAACAAAATAATACAACACTCTACAAATTTCTATAAACATAAATTACAAGACTGTAAAATTTAAATTTTATACTCACTGTACAAAGTACGAGACATTAACAATTACAAATTTATATAATTTTATACAACTCCAAACACACCTATTATATCAAATAGAGCTGCGTTTGGAATACTAAAAAAAAAACCAAAAGTGTAACATTTTGGAGTTTAAAATATAAAAAGTTATTTTGAAATGATGGTTAGTTATTTATGATTTATTTGATATATAATTATTAAAAATTATATAAAGTGACACGTGGTAAAATTTAAGTGAAGAATCTTGAAAATTTTTAGAGTTTTATGAAATTTTTTGATACAAATATCAGTACAATTTTAAAAACAAATCTGGCAAACCCGTTGGAACGCAATATTTTGGCCCGTTTCAATGGATTTTAAATTTTTTTTAAAATAAGTCGGAATTTTTTGAAATTTGAGAAAAGGTAAAACTTTTGAAAATTTTTGAACTTTTTTAAGTTTTTTTTGGGACTCCAAACAAACCCAACGTTTTCAATATTTACGGATTGAAAAAAAAAACGCTGTTTGAAACAGTGCTTTCAATGTATTAAAAAACACTATTTCAAAATATATTTTCATTAACAGCACTTTTACAATTATATTTAATCAGGCAACCGACGACATATACTTTACTTAAATAATGGACAAAAAAAGAAATTCATCTAATTTCCATTACGGTTGGGATACGTGGTATCTAATTATAACTATTTTATGCCCCGTAGAATTTAAATTGCACTAAGTTGTGACATGTTTATAGTTACAACACTTGACACTTAATTATAGTTATCTTAATTATCTTATAAGGAAATTAATATGAATGATATTTCAAAATAAGGAAAGAAAGTGTAATTTTTAAACATTGTAGGTGTTAAGTGTAATTATTCAAATATTAAAGATGAGATAGATGAAATTTACCCTTTTATAACTAGAATTGTCCGCAAAAATGTTGGTTTAGGTTATTTAAAATACCTGAAGGGAACTCGTTGAAAGGCTTAGACCTGGCTACAATGTAAGATCTAGAGATTGTGTTATTTAGATCTCAAAAAAATAATAATAATAATAATAACAACAACAATAAATAAATAAATAGACAAACAAACGAGGCAGTAACACACCAAGAACTTCCAATGAGAACATTTCTCAAACTATTTCTTAGCATATCCAATCTATTATATCATCTGTACATGAACTTAAATTAAATGAATGACTCTTAACCAATAGTTTTGTATTGAACTTGTACAGTTGAGCGTAATTAATAACTAACCATCAAAATGCCATTCACAGCATTGCTTTTGGTGATTTCTTTGAACCGAAAGGCTTGGGGGACGGCGAGATTCATGGTATCATTGTCACCCAAATGGTTGTAGGCTTGTAGCTCACTGTTGATGTTGATTTGATACCAACACGGAACCATGAATTTTGTTCGAGAGATCGGTTCTTATAAATTTTAATTTTTTTTTTTATTTTCAAAATACGATAATAAATCATGATTTAAAAAGTAAAAACTATATATATAAAACTCATTCACATAGTTTGTTTAAAATTTATTTAATTAACTAGGTTAAATTATTATTAACATCACTCAAGAATAAATTTCGTATTTTATTAATAGTCCAACTCAATAATTAAGTCTTATATCTTATTAATAGCCCAACTCAAGAACGAAACATACCTTATTAACGACTTAAGAGTAAAAGAGTTGGGGTGAGTACATAACGGGTGATGATAATTTCATAGTAAAGTTTGTTGATGTTAGAGCGCATTTAATATAATTTTTAAATATTGACAGTTTTACCCTTATTTGATTGTATGAAAAATTAAATGTGATATTTATTATCTATTAAGTGAACCACCTTTTAAGTTCTCATTTATTTCTATCTCCCTACTTTCTCACAAAATTAGATCTTATTATAATATTTTTTTTAAAAATATTAATATATTAATAATAAATACTTTTTCGATTTAGTAATTAGAAGATTTCGGAATATTAATTTTAAAATTTACATTTTATATTTATCTTTTAGTCTCAAAATTTGATATAACAGATTTTTTTATTTGATTTACTAATTAAAGAAAAAATTAGTAGTTTAGATAATTAGTTGTGAAATTAAATTACATATATTTATCTTTTACTCATGAAAATTAATTTAGTAAGAAATTTTACTAGATAACAAAACATTAATTTAAATAATTATTCACTAACATTGAGTTTATATTTTTTTTAGTTATGAAATTAATTTAATAATAAGTTTTACTAATTAATTTACGAAACATGAATAGTTTGAATAATTAATTTTAAGATTTAAATTTTATATTTTCTATTTTAGTCATGAAAATTGTTTTAATCAAAAAATTTCTCGTTAGCAGAAGCATTAGTTTGGATAACTAATTTGAAAAATCAAAATTTATGTATTTATTTGATTTAACAATAAATTTTACTAATTGATTAAGGGAAACATGAACAGTTTGAATAATTAGTTTTAAAATTTAAACACTATGTATTTATCTTTTAAGCTTGAAAATTGATTTAGTAACAATTTCACTAATTAGAGAAAACATTAGTTTAGATAATTAATTCTAAAACTAAAAATTTTTATATTTATTTGTTAGTCAAGACAATTGATTTAATCTAATATTTATCAAACTAATTATCCACATTAATATTTTCATTACTTAGTAAAACTTATATTAAATTAATTTTCACAACTAAATGATAAATATTTAAAATTCAATTTTCGAACCAAGAATCCAAACTACTCATTTTTTGTTAATTAGTAAATCAATTAATAAAATTTGTTATATCAAATTTTCAAGACTAGAACATAAATATAAAAAATTCAAATTTCAAAATTAATTACCTAAACTCGACTAATTACTAAATCAATAAGCAAAATTTTTTAACAAAAAATAAATTTATTCAAAATTTAGAAGTAATTATTTAAATTACTCATGGTTTTCTGAATGTTAATTACTATTATTATATTAATATTTAAAAAAGAAGATTTAATTTTTTAAGAAAGTTCATAGATGGAAATAAATGATAGCTTAAAAACTGGTTATATAAATAATAAATATCATATTCAATTTCTCATCAAACTAAACAAGGATAAAACTATCAATATTTAAAAATTATATTAAATGCACTCTGGCATTAACAAATCTTACTCTAGTATTATTATCACCCTACTTAAAAATATATACATACCCCTATATTATGGCACCGTTTGGAGAGATTTAAAATAACAAAATGAAATCTTTAAATCTCTACAAATAATTTTTTACCTCGATTTATGTAAATTTATTTAAACTTTTATAAATCCCTACATCTCTATAAATCCCAATAAAGTTTCTACAATTTTTAAGAAGTTTTGACACAAAAAATTAAAAAATTTCTGCCAGAAGTCGTTAGAACAGACCATTAGAATAGACAAAAAATGTTCCATTTCAACAAATTTTTACTTTTGATCTTTATATATATATTGTTAGTTACACTATAAATTTTAAAAAGTTACCTAAATCGTAATTAAAAAAAAAAGTTCCAAACGCAATTTATATGTGCAATTTATTTTTTTTAAAACCTGAAAGGCTATGATCCATTTTGTCAAGTCGTTGGTCCATACCTAATACGAACCCCAACATAGAATTAATAGTATAGACTTCAATTTTGATCGGGGAACTCTTAAAAGTCATTTCCATCAATCAAGGTGTCTGTCACACCTTGGATTCTAACAAAAGAACCTATGATAACTAAACTTAGTATAAAAGTTCAACCATGTTAGGGACTTGTATTGTAAATTTGACAAATCCATAAGCAAAACAAAGTGTTCAAAGTATCCTGTAACCGCTAGACTTAGTATAGGCTATTATAATATAGTCTTGGGTTAGTCTTCTACGTTCTTTTGTTTGTGTGGTTGATTGCTTAGAATATCTAGCATATTAAATAATTTCAATTAGTATTAGAGGAGGCACATTTTATATAGAAGAACAAGATCTTGATTTCTTGCTAGATGGATTCCTTAAGGGAATGTGATTTAAGTACTAGACATCTGTGGTTTGATAGCACCAACTATGCTTACTAGAAGATACGCAGAAGGGCTCATTTGATATCAATAAACGTCAATGTTTGGCTATCCATTGAAATTGGTTAGACAAAACTAACACATGCAGTTGACAATGTGACCATAGAAAAGCCAATGGAAACCTAGACGAGGGCCGAGCAAGAGAAAGCTAAATAGAATTACAAATCCCTAAGTGCAATCTTTTGTGCAATTTTACTCTTATTTAGTTATATGAGAAATTAAATGTGATATGTATTATCTACTAAATGAACTAACTTTCTCGTTATCGTTTATTTCTATCTCCCTACTTTTAGAAAAGTTCGGAATATTAATTTTAAAATTTACATTTTTTATACTTATCTTTTAGTCTCAAATTTTGATATAACATATTTTATTATTTGATTTACTAATTAAAGAAAAAAAATTAGTAGTTTAGATAATTAGTTGTAAAATTAAATTGCATATATTTATCTTTTACCCATGAAAATTAATTTAGTAAGAAATTTTACTAAATAACGAAACATTAATTTAAATAATTATTTATTAAAATTGAGTTTATATTTTTTTAGTTATGAAATTAATTTAATAATAATTTTTACTAATTAATTTACGAAACATGAGTAGTTTGAATAATTAATTTTAAGATTTAAATTTTATATATTTCTATGTTACTCATGAAAATTGTTTTAACTAAAAAATTTCTCATTAGTAGAAACATTAGTTTTGATAATTAATTTTAAAAATCAAATTTTATATATTTATTTGATTTAACAATAAATTTTACTAATTGATTAAGGGAAACATGAACAGTTTGAATAATTAGTTTTAAAATTTAAACACTATGTATTTATTATTTAAGCATGAAAATTGTTTAGTAACAATTTCACTAATTAGCGAAAACATTAGTTTCGATAATTAATTCTAAAACTAAAATTTTTTATATTTATTTGTTAGTTAAGACAATTGATTTAATCTAATATTTATCAAGCTAATTGTCCACATTAATATTTTCGTTACTTAGTAAAACCTTTATTAAATTAATTTTCATAACTAAAAGATAAATATGTAAAATTTTATTTTAGAATCAAGTATCCAAACTACTCATTTTTTGTTAATAAGTAAATCAATTAATAAAATTTGTCATATCAAATTTTCATGACTATAAGATAATTATAAAAAATTTAAATTTCAAAATTAATTACCCAAACTCTATTAATTACTAAATCAATAAGCAAAAGTTTTTAACTAAAAAATAAATTTATTCAAAATTTAGAATTAATTATTTAAATTACTCATGGTTTTTGCATGTTGATTTCTATTATTATATTAATATTTAAAACAAAAGATATAATTTTGTAAGAAAATTGATAGATGGAAATAAATGACAACTTAAAAGCTGGTTAAAAAAATAATAAATATCATATTCAATTTCTCATAAACAAGGGTAAAACTATCAACATTTATAAATTACATTAAATGTACTCTGGCATTAACAAATCTTACTCTAGCATTATTATCACCCTACTTAAAAAAATATATATATATACACCTTACTTAAAAAATATATATATATACACCCCTATATTATGGCACCGTTTGGAGAGATTTAAAATAACAAATTAAAATCTTTAAATCTTTACAATTTTTTTTACCTCTATTTACGTAAATTTCTTTAAATTTTTACAAATCTCTATATCTCTACAAATTCCAATAAAGTTTCTATAAATTTTAAAAAGTTTTGACACAAAAAATTAAAAAATTTCTACTAGAATTCGTTGGAACAGACCATTGGAACAGACAAAAAATGTTCCATTTCAACAAATTTTTCTATTGATCTTTATATTTTTGTTTTTTTGATAGTGACACTATAAATGTCAAAAATTTACCTAAATCATAATTAAGAAAAAAAAGAAGAAGATCCAAACACAGTCAATATATGTGTACAAATTTTTTTTTCAAAATCTGAAAGGCTATGATCCATTTTGTCATGTCGTTGGTCCATACCTAATACGAACCCCAACAAAGAATTAACCAGTACATACTTCAATTTTGGTCGAGGAACTCTTAAAAGTCATTTCCATCTCAAGGTGTTTGTCACAACGTGGATTCTAACAAAAGAACAAGCTTATGATAACTAAACTTACTATATAAGTTCAACCATGTTAGGGACTTGTATTGCAAATTTGACAAATCCATAATCAAAACAAAGTGTTCAAAGTGTTCTGTAACCACTAGACTTAGTATAGGCTAAGATAATATAGTCTTGGGTTAGTATTAAAAGTAAAAAGGTCTCAGAAAACCTAATTGGATAAAACTGGAACTCTAAAACAAATTGATCGAAGTCAAAATTATATTATCGCAAGAGGACTGTAGTAAGGCCATGTGGGAAGCCACACTGATTCACAAGATCCCCGTGGGAAGACTGCGAGAAGGACATAGGAGTGAGCTTCCTGTGAGGTGATTTTTTCAGCCTTCAAAGCTCCAATTTTGAATCCTATACGACCCAGATTTTGACATATAGCAAAAATTGGACGTATCTAAGGTTCTGTACATAGAGAGAATAATCATCATTAAGAGCCATTCAAGTCTATTGTTCTCTTGACTACTTAGCTAAGTGCTTAACCCAAAGGAGTTCAGATTCATGTTCGTGATTGCTAAGAATTCAGCATGCTGAGAATTCGACAAAGTTACTGAGGAGTTAGTATTGTGCCTTCGAGAAGTCGGAGGGCTTTCACTAAATGATTTAGTGCGTCGAAGATTCGAGCAAACATCAATGGAATACAGAGTCGAGGAGTCGATCTATCGAGAGTTTGAGTTTGTAACCAATGTTTAATTTTAGCAAACGTTTTTAGGGTTTCGTTATGTAGGTTTCCCCTCTTTTATATATCGCCTTCTACGTTTTTTTATTTGTGTGGTTGATTGCTTAGAATGTCTAGCATATTACAAACTTTTAATTCATATTAGAGCAGGCACATTTTATAGAGAAAAACAAAATTTTGATTTCTTGCTAGATGGATCCCCCAAGGGAAGGTGATTCAAGTACTAGACCTCTGTGGTTTGATGGCACCAACTATGCTTATTAGAAGGTACGCATAAGGGCTCATTTGATATCAATAAACGTTAACGTTTGGCTAGCCATTGAAATTGGTTAGACAAAGCTAACACATGCAGTTGACAATGTGATTATAGAAAAGCCAATGGATACCTAGACTAGAGCCGAGCAAGAGAAAGCTAAATAGAATTACGAAGCCCTGAATGCAATCTTTTTGTGCAGTCTTTACAAATAAGTTTAGAAGAATATCAAGCTGTGAATAACTAAGGAAGCATGGATGACGCTTGAATTAACTCATGAAGGTAATTCCGCAGTAAAAGAAGTCAAAATGTAGAGCATTACCTCAGAATTTGAAAGTTTGAAGATGGCAGATGATGAATCTTAATATATATGATGAAAGAGCATTACTTTTAATGTACATAAAACTCAAAATTTTCAATATATACATTTATACACTTTTTGAGTCATCTATATAAAATTATGTTTCTCTGTCTTTAAGCATAAGTAATTTCTAATCAATATACACACACAATGATGGAGCTACATAGAGGTAAAGAAGGAAATGACACTTGATTTTGGATGTAAAATTATCAAAATACTCTTAATATTTTAGTTTTATTTAAAAAAGTAAATTAATTTAAACTTGTGGTATTTTTGCCTTATTAGAAATTTAAGGTTAGCTCAAAATTTTAATATAAACGAAGCTTATAAGAATCTAACTAAAGTATTTTTGTGAAATAAAATGAATTATCCCACGACACTTTTGAATCCTCTTGTATATAATATCAATAAATAACATATAACATAATAAATTCTATAAAAAATATAATTTAATGATAATTATATATTTTTTTATAAGAAGGGCATCCCTGGTAAAATTTCATTTGTTGTTAAATGATTAATTAAACTATTAAATAACTAAAAGCATATTCATCAGTTTAATATCGTTTTTCTCCTATTATCAACCCCGACTTAATTTGTTATACTTTTTTTTGAGTGCTTAATATATCTTTGATGAAAATCCTAAATCTACCCTACACATACAAATCGCTACAAACTATTACATCATTTATAAGCTAATAAATTCAACACATTTTAAATATTCGGAATTTAGAGTGGGTATTTTATAAATTATTATATAAAATTATGAGTTGATAAATTGAAAACTTTTAAAATATTTTGAGTTTTGAAGTTTGAAATAGATAATGAGTATCTGAATTTGATTCAGTGATGTTTGGAGTTTAGAAGGAAAAATTCTCAAGTTATATCAATTTTATTTTTTTTATAACGTTTAGTAAATTTTAACACGAAAAAAAAAATGAGACTCCAATTGCCACCTTTGTTTTATGCTATGTTATAAAATATTGGCATAAAATAAGACTTTCCAAATATGTTTCCCACTACCAAGGAAGTTATTGTGAATGTCAATTGATCCCACATCGTTTAAGCACCAAAATGGGCGAAAGAAGGCAGGTTTATAAAAAAGGTGGGGGCGTCAACGTTGGATCTTACATACCTGGACGGGGTCGATGGGTGATCATGAAGGCCCATGGCCTAGGCTGGTGGTCTTCATTGCACCCCCTACGAAGGGGCATCAGCCTAACATCTCCCTTTCGGGGAGACTGTACGTCTTAATTTCTGGCAGTGGGGCCTGCGCTTGCGCGGCCCCTACCAAATTTCTCTCCAAACGTGACGCCAAATTTGATATTTCTCTACGAAACTACTCTTAAAACCGGAATTTTCTAGGAGTCTTAATTGAATTATTTTAATTATCTAAAATATAATTTAGGTAAATTGGATTTTTTTATTTTTGATTAAAAGTTTAAAAATAAGAAAATAAAAACTGATTTGTTTTAATTTCTGTTTTGAAATTTTTGTTTTGGATTGAAATTGTTTAAAATAATTTTTTTATCAATTTTTATTTTATAAACATATTTTTTATTTTTTAAAATATAAGTGATCAAATTTGTTTGATATATTTTTTTTATTTTAAAAAATATAAAATAAAAAATGAATTTAAAACAAAAAATAAAAATAAAAAACATAAAAACACATTAGACGAGGCCTTAACTTAAAATTTTTTTCAATTTAGAAATTAGGACGATGCAAGGTACGGAAGTGAAACTAGGAAAAAGATTTGTAATTTCGTAAGAATAAACACGTGACTTTCAATGAATCATAAAGTTGACCTCTATTTGTCTATGTTTATGATCTAAATTATTTTTTAGTGTAGTTTCTTCAATGAAGAAAATTTGCAATTAGATAAAAATAATCTTGACATTTTATATGACCACAACAATGTTCGTTTAGATTCTTTAATATTTTTATTTTTCTACGCTTTTAGTTGTGTTCTAATTATTTTTAAAGTAATTTCTTATAATTAAGAATTAAAATTGGGTTAGAATACTCTTGAAGTGAGAGAGGCTTGAAATTTGGTAAGGATAGCCATACATACTATGTTCCAACACTTTCTAAAATTATATATATTTTTTATAATTTTATGGTCTTAATTAATTTTTAGTATATTTTTCTCGATAAAAAAGATTGAGGATAAGATAAGAATTAAATTTCAGTTTTGTTTTATTTATCCCTTATAGAGATTAAAATCTTTCATCCTAACGAGATTTTAATTGGGGTTTTAGGAAAGACTA
>QLOD02000009.1:17255956-17271728 GCA_003260245.2 Sideroxylon spinosum
AAAAAATAATAATAATAAATAAATAAACCAAATTCCAGTTCATGGCTGGGTGTGTTGGGTGGTTGTATTCACCAAAACGTAAAAACAGAAACAATTATAGTGGAAGGATAATATTTGTTGACTGCAGCAAAACAGTAGTTTAATAACCTTCCCACACATCAGAAATTTGAAGTACATGATAACCACAGATTCCCAGTGACTACATGATGCATTAATAGCCAAACCAAGCCACAATTACAACACCAGAAAGAGAGAAGGTTACGCTTCATTGTGAAAGCTCAGGGCTTGTAAATTTTACAGATTTGTTAACATTACAGTAATCTATCTCATCTCTCATAACTGTACTTGTGATCCCAAAAAGCAGTTCACTTCATACCCCTCTTTTTTTTTTTGTTGAAAAAGGGGGGGGGGGGACTATACATATGCAAAGTATCAAATTACATTACTCATAGAGGCCGCAAGAGCGGGTAATCTTCGAGCAATTCACGCTCTGACAACGTGTCATTTTCATTCTGAGGAGTCCACAATACCTCAACAGCCTGCGTGGAAATCAATTCGAATTAGACATGGAAGAATCGAATCCAGAGATTATTACGAGCCAGGTGACTATTCAGTTCTTACTAGTGTTCTGCTTGCAGGGATGGAGGCAAGCTTTTGCAGGGCTTCCTTCAAGTCTCTACTGCCATTGATGGTGGGCAATTTATGTACTCCTTCAGCAGCCACCAAGATTGTTATCTGAAATTTGAGATATTCAAGAGGAATGATGATACGTACGTGCGTATAAAAGAACCTCTAGAGCTGAACAAGAAGCTCACTTTCAAATCAGAAAATTATTTGAATGCTAAAGAAAAACAGAGTTCGGTAGTTATCCATATGGAACAAAATAAGACCAAATAAACCAACATATCAAAACCAATAATAGAGCAAATTACTTAAAAAGCTCCCTTGAGAATTTGCCAATACTACAACCCCAGTCCTAAGTTATGAAAAATTATTTATACCTCCCTTATTTTTTAAATTTGTTTCAACTAATTGACTTCTCCGATTAACCACTCAAAATTTAAATTTCTACTCTGTCCCTAAAGCTTGAATGCACCACAAACCATCCCCTAGCTGAGTTGATTCAGTCAACTCAGGAACCACCATAACTACTTTCTCTTCCTTCCATTCTCCTCAAGAACTGATTTCTCTTCTGATTATCCATCATTTTCATCTCTTAATCTACAAATGCACACACGTATTCTCTCTCCATAACCCAATTATTATTTATTAAATTTCCTTTCATGAATCAGGATATCTAAACTAATTTGCGTGCACCTCAACTAATTTTTAAGAGCCTTAAAGTTAATGACTGGACAAACCTCCAGTAAACCTGAGGTGCAACTCTAATTTTTCTCTCTCACTCAACAAACCCACGCCCACACACTCTCTTTAACCCTAAGCCACTATCTACAAACCCCCACACACACTTTAAACCCACTTTCTACAAATCCAATTATTCTCTCTCAACAATATTTTTCCCTTATAAGTCTCTTCCTGTAAGTACCATCCCCCCGCCCCCCCCAAATTCTCTATCTCCTGTTCAAACCCATGACCACACTTAATATTATCACCCCTCAACTTCTCTACCTTCCCTCATCCGTGCACATAATTAAAGCCTAAGACCATCATGATATTTAGGCCATTGGCAATAAACATGGTGATTCAATAATTATGATTTAGTTAGGGGGGATTGTTTTAGGATTAATATTATTTTGGTATAAGCAAATTAGTGATGGTTACATCTTTATAAAAGGAGAGATGAATGTGGTTATTTTTTATTTGGTGATGGCATAGATTAGACATGATTGGAACTTACTCAGTTCGGACTCAAACGTGATGATACTAAGACTAGAAAAGGAATGCCCCCTTTTTTGCATGGAAAGGAAGAGCAGACTTAGTTTAGCTAATCTTGGCTTAGTATTTCACACTCACCAAACCTGAAAGATAAAGTTGTCCTCAACTAACAGTTAGCCAAGGTTTGGAACCCTCAACCAGTGGGAAGACCCCCTCTTCTACATAACTCATAGCTACTAGACTAGAGAATCTCTCTATATATATGATATGCATTTAGTTATGCACCTGTAGAAAGAAAAGAGATTTTGGATCAGATGTTCAGTTGGGGATGGGTTGGATTACGTAGAGAGTAAACTTTAGAGAATGGAAAGCACAACAAAACCCAAAAAATCGCTTTATCCTAAGTTGGTCAAATAAAGAAATGGAATATAAATAAAAAGAAAAAATAAAGATAGAGGGGGGGGGGGGGAGGGGCACCAACCTAGAATACAATGGAAGAAGGGGAAAAAAAAAGTTTCAATAAGGGAAAAAAGAGTAAATGTAACTCTTACACGGGATAAATGTAATTTTTCATACCTCATGGAGGAAGTTGAATTATTAGCAAACCTCAAGAGAGCTAATTAATAATAATAATAACCACCAGAATGCAACCCTAAGCTAAAGGAAGCACAAGCCATTCATAACCTAACATGATAGGAGCCGGGATGTTTCTATCAAAGTCTAAGCTCATTGTCAAAAGTAAAAATGGAAGAAGTCAAAAGTGCATTCAAAATGAACAATCTCTAAACCTCACCACTATGTATTCGTTGCTAAATCCACTGGCTCTTTGGTTTGTCTTGCTTTGCCTTTTTATGTTATTCACATTGACTAGAGTCTCTTCATCAAATTTTCCACGTTCCTCGATGGAAAGTTGATTGAATCGCTTCTCACCTTCATCCATGCTTCGCTTTACATCCACCTGCACCAAATGTGACAAGTGCAAAATGCACACGTTCAATACAACTGAAAATTATTAAAAAGCATGCCAAATGCAAAATCATATTTAAAATTTATCCATCTTTAGATTTCATAAGATAAATTGGAAAGATTAAACAATACAAAAATAAGACGTCGGGCGCGGGGGGGGGGGTTACAGACTATGCCAAATCAGATTGAATGGATAACTAATAAATGGAAAAATGGAGGCCTAGAAGAAATTAGCAAGAGTTTCACTTGCAATTTATAGGTCTAAAGAGCGATTAATTTTATAGACTATTTTCCCCAACAAACAAATAAAACTGTTTTATCTAAAATTGAGAACGAAACACTTCATAAAGGCTTCTGAGAATATAACATAATAATATAAATAATAAAATTACCCAACAGCACCCCCTCCCCCCTCCCTCCAAAAAAAAAAATAGTGCCTCCCAAACTAGTATAAGGTCTTAGTGGGCCTCACCACTCCTTGCCAATTGCTTTTGGGATGGATGATTAAACATGATATTAGTGCAGAAAAATATTCTAAGTTCAAGCCTCACCGTCACCGAATACTCAATTGTTGCACATATTTAGCTTTGTCAAAATGCAGTCTAGCTACACTTGAAGGTGTGTTGAATATAAAATAATAATATAAATAGTAAATTTGTCCATCTCCTAACAATTTAAGATTTTAGTTGAACAATCTTAAGTCTTAATTGCGGTGACTAACCACATCTGGTGACCTCATCATGTCATCAACTAAAGATGTCCAGAAGTCGTAGACAATTTCAGGCCTTCAAGTAAACAATATAAAACCAACTTGATTGAATACATGTAGACAATCTTTTATAATCATCCTCTTATTTTCACTACTTTGGGATACTCATACATAAGATGAGAAAACATAGGCAAATAAATTATCAATAGAAAGACTGCCAAAAACCAAGAACAATGAATTCTCTTCCAAAAAAAAAGTATAACAGTGAAATCATCTCCTCACCAGCATGTATGTGCCACAACAACAAACTCAAGTAATACCTTTATTCTTGCAAAAAACATCCCCCTGAGCATTAGCAGTTCAATAATTTTGATATAAAGCAATGTGCCAATGTCCTTTTCCCTTGTAACAAAGTAGGATAACCTCTGGATACCAAAAAGGACACGACCAGCCAATAGAACTGACAAAGACGAGTTTTGATCAGGTCAAAACAAATTGGTATGTAAATGGGTTCAACCCAATTACACCTATTTAGTAGCGAATCAATGTTTGACAGGTTGAATACAGGTCATATTAAGCCTATAAACCCAAATTTGACCTGGTTATTATTTATTTATTTTTGGCGGTCTTTTTCGCGATTGCATTTGCACAAGATTTTGAGATTGCTCCAGTATCGGCACCAGACGTGGACTTCGGATCAGTATACTCATTGCCAATCTCTGGAGCAATCGTGCGTTCCTCAGTAGTTCTGTCTCTCGTGGTCATGAAGAATTAGATCCCTAGTGGATTCATTGGCACCGGACGTGGACTTCGGATTGGTATACTCATTGCCAATCTCTGGAGCAATCGTGCGTTCCTCAGTGGTTCTGTCTCTCGTGGTCATGAAGAATTAGATCCCTAGTGGATTCATTGATTCATATATATGCACAAACATATTATATATACATATAAGTGAGTACTTGTCAGGGGTTTTTATAGATGGAGAGAGAGATTATTTATTTATTGTTAATTCACTATAATATACATTATTTTTTCTATATTACCAATTCGGAAGCACGGATATGGGCACGATACGGTAAGAACATGGATATGACGATTTTGAAAAAATAAGAATGCAAACATGGCAAGGATACAGAGTAGATATATAATTTATCTGCATTTTTATTAGCTTTCAATATTTCAGTACTATTCAAACATACTTTTAACTTACAAAAAAGTAATAAAATGTGATAAAAGATTTTATACTTAAATTTGATGACTCAAGCCTTAGTGTATCCTAACCATATATTGGAAAATAAAAAGTTAATATTAAAATAATTGTTGTGTCCCAGATCTATGTTTTCTCGACGTGTCAAATGCAGGTACAACATTCATGCTAAAGTGTTTATGCTTCATAAGTTCCTACAACATGGTGGTCATAATCTGGAAAACTTTTCTATGATAAACTAATAAATTATTATAACTACCCTCAAGTATTGATGACAAATGAGACAACACTCATGATATTTTGGAAATTACAACATCCTCCCTTGACTTTAAGTTTTTGTATCAATTTCCCCTTGCTATGTTGCCATTAATATATTTAATGGGTCTTTCCCAACATAAGTTAAATATTTTTTTACAATGACTCTTTACCCTTAAATATTGCAAAAAGACTACAATAACCTTGTTTTGTAACAGCAATGCCTAAATGCCCAGAACTGGTTGTACACCATGTGTATAATTTTTAATTTCTCTCTCTCTCTCCCCCCCACCCCAATTGTTGCCAGCTCCATCATTGACGAAGTCAACCGTTATTAACTTACATCCACATCTTCCACCCCTACATAACCGCCATTAACCTTCAATCGTTTTCCTTTCCAAACCAAGGCACCAACCTTTAGTCACCGTTACAGACTCTCCCACCACAATGGAACCACCACCAATTGTTGATATTGTGTCCTACCCGATCCTATAGGGTCACTAAGCAAAGCATCTCTAGGGCTATTGCTAAACCCCAAATCACCCCTACCAGCCTATCATGGATCAAGCCCCAAGGCCACTACCAACTAATGTCGTAAACTTAACCATTATAGCAAGCCACCATAGATCAACCATACATGCACAACAATGGTGGCTTGGCAACGAAATATTAGCAAGGGAGTCTTCAATGTTCATCAGCGGTCATGAATTCTTTACACATTAGATGCCTTTGATCGGCTTGAATTCCACAAAATCCATCCCTACTTCCCATATCTCCTCACTTCTTAAATTTAGATTTCTTTGGATATGTTGATGTTAGTTTTGATTTCAATTTTCATTTGTAGAGATCGATCAAAAAATGATGGATGGGGTGGGATAGGTTCACAATTTATGGAGATTGGATGTGTTGGATATTGGTGGTGATAGTGGGTGGGTCTTGCTAGCAGTGGATGATTGATTGATGAAGGAGTTCGAATGGGGGTCAAATGGGTCTATGCTGGCAATGGAAAGGTGGGTGTGATGGAAGATGGTGGCAATTATGGAGAATACCATAGATAGCAATCGTCAACAAAGATGGTGATAGGAGAGTAGGTTTGCGATGGGTGTATGGAGGAGGGTGGAGGAGGTTGTCGGGCTTGGTGATAATCTTAGGGTGGTGGTCGAGTCAAAGGAAGAGATGCTAAGAAAGAGGGGCACTGGTAGATAAGTTCTGGTAAGGCAATGGGGTTGATAGGGGCAACATCATTGATAATGGTATATTCGTGGTACATTTGGTAGGGTGGAATAACTAAAAAATATGGTGTAGGAGAGAGGAGGAATAAGTGGGCCGATGTGGGGTTGGATATTAGCTCTAACCAAACCAAACCAAACTAAGCCTTTTCCCACTAGATGAGGTCGGCGATATTAGGTCTAAGCTTTGGAAAAATAATTTTCCGCCTATAATTGCTAGTAGTTTGGCCATTACAGAAGATGAACATGGGCTCATGGTGGCTAGATAAATTAAGAAAGTTTTCTTGTATTTGGTTTATTGAGTTAGTAATAAAATATTATATTTATAAAGGTAAAAACTAAAAATTCATTTCATCTTTTCCATTAACTTCGTTGGAAGAAAGGTCATTATAATTACCCTACCTCAGGTAGTGCAGTGCATTAATCAGAGGCTTCAAGTGAAGTTAGGGCAATTCTTTCAATATTCTATGTAAATGTTCCTAGTAAAGAAATAGGTCAGTTGCGAGGTCCAAAACCCTAGAATTCAAATCAAACAAACATGGGTCCATTCCAAATCGAAAACCCATTTTCTTCATTGTAGATTCCAACCATCACAATTGGCCTTTATCATAGGCATTTACTGAAAAAGATTATAACTAACAATCCCACGTGACACATTTTCAAATATGCACATTCCAGCATCATGATATAGACAAGAATGAATCCACTATGTTTGGTCTGATTATGAAAAGAATATCAAGTACGCTAATTTCATCAAGAAAATTGTACAGGTCTTTCACCTAATTACTTCTAAGACCCCAAATGAAGAGCGTCATTGTAAGGAAAGCCATAAAAAAAGTTATAAATAAAAATAGCACAACATGCTAATCCATTGGTTGAACATAAAAGACCTAATTCCAAGCAAAAAGAGAGAAGATGAAAAGCAGCAATGCTAACTATAACTTCTTAAAACCGGAACCCCAAATTGAATCATAGCATGTTATAGAGCTGTAATACTCAAAGAGCTGCCATACTTACAGATGTATAACCAGAGATACAATAGTCAGGATGCCGAAGCAATGCAAGAGTTGTCTCTGCAATAAAAGGAAACTAATAAGAGATGCATGTTATGGGGTAATATAACTAACGAATAGAATATAAGCAGCTTGATATGTTGAAAATGATATTTTAAAAAACAATTTACCAAATTCCTAAACAAAAACCTATCATAACACATGAGCCAGATTATAATGTGGCATCATGTCCAGAAACAGAAATGGGACCAATCGCTTAAGGATCATTAGAGAAAAGGCAGCAATGTGATGAAGGGAAATCATATGAATCTGACCAGCAAGAAATCAATCTCATTCAAGATACGAGTATACGCTCAACAGATTAGCATCATTTATGATCAAACCATGGTTGAGAAAATTGGATGTTCCAGATATCATATATTTCCGTGAACTTGAATGAGAGAACATCCCCTAAAGTGAAAGGAGCTATGGGCCTTGACGTCCCCACAACTTTCAGTAACAAGCAAGAGGCTATATAAAATTGGAGGCGACAGCTTTTTGTTGAATTCTATTCTTTTGGAAGCTATTGCTGTGTTTTCTGAAAAAAGGTGTCAGGCAATGTCTTTAGCAATTTGCATTAGATTCAGTTTGGTTCAATGAGGCATACTGTATTAACTTGCAGAAAAAGTCTAATTTTCATTTATCATTGTGTAAGCAGAACCTTTGTGCCAAATTGTGGTTATCAATTATGTGCCTAATTATTAGGTTATCAATTCAAGGAGACCACATGGGTCTATCTTTTCCAATCTGCTCAATGTACAGCCAAATCTAATTGCATCCAAGACAATCATGGCCCTTTTCCCCAAGCCTCAGCCCACATTCTTTTGGACTGAGTCTCACTCTTTCAAAACCTTCAATAGGGACCAAATCCCCCCTCCATGATGATTCACTGATTGGCCAACATTGCACCTAGCCAACTATAATTCGTCTTTGAACATATTTCCCAATTATCCAACATTATTGCAGAAGTATAGCCAACCTTATATTTGTTTGGGAAAATTTTTCTCTAAGTTGGTGAAAAATTTACAATGACACAACACATTATAAGCCCCCGTAATCCACCTTTACAAATTTATAGAGGAGATTGTTTTGATTCATTCTTTTTCTTTTTTTTTTTTTCCTTTTTTTTTTTTTTGGTTATTATTTTTTGAGTCATTCTTATTATTGGATCTAAGATGATTAACATAGAATTTCACATTATCAATTTTGACATAAATTCATTTCATGAAAAACTTTTCGCTTTCTGTTTTCTATTTTTGGTACATACCCAAACTATCAAATTGGAGAAAATAAGCAATCATTTTCACAAGAAAGTGGCCCTCCCTCTCGCTTTAGACGTGGGTGCCCAAACTATCAAATTGGGGAACAATAAGGAACCATTTTCTTTGTCCAATCATTTTCACAAGAAAGTGATCAGCCCTCTTTCTTTAAACGTGGCTCCCAAACTATCAAAAGTTGGAGATCAAAAGGCAATCATTTTCACAAGGAAGTGATCCTCCCTCTCTCTTCAAACATGGATGGAATTAGTGTTCAAGTCCCCTCCCCCTCTTCCCCAAAAAAAAAAAAAAAACACTCAAGCCCACACGCAAAAGAAGGGGGAAAAAATCCCAAAAAAACCATTGTTGTCTAAAGAAAATAAACTATTTATTGCCGAATGAGAAAGGCCTTTCTGCATTAACTAATGACAAAAGGAAGAAATAACCACCCAACAAGCTCGTAAACAAATTTTCAACTACATACATATTAAGCTACTCTTATAATTTGACGGAAAGGAAGAAATATATTGCCTATTACAAAAAATAAAAAAATAAGTAAATAGCAATACATAGAGGGGGACTGAATATAATGGCATCATGAAATTGAGACTTTGGCAAGAAAATGATGTGAAGGGTTATCAACTTTGGAGGACCAACAATGTATTAAAATCAAATTGTCAAGACTAAATCCCCAACTATGCTTATTTCCTTACCTAATTCTCTTCATTCTTTTCTCACTCTATCGTACTAAAAGCAATAAAGGAGTCGATCTTGCATTCCATCTAGCAATCAATGGTTGAGGGCATAGAAAACCAAGTACTTCAATGAATTTCCTAAGCTGAAGAAAACTTGCCAAAGCAGAAATCTCTAACGTTCATGCAACAAAGCAAAAAGCTCAAAGCTCATGCATCCCAATTGAATGAACAACAGTTTCGAAATCAAGCATTTAATTAGAACCCTCCACAATTGTATAATGAATTCAAAATCACTTTTAGTTTCCTATACTAATATATATTATCCTGTGACTAACTGCAGGGTTGAGTTCAAAAGGATATTTGTAGTTCTTGGGATTTATCCCACATGAGTAAAAAACAATCCTCCCAAAATGTTATAAGATCCTAATGAGACCTCTCCACTCATTGCCAATTGGTTTTAAGTTGGTTGTTTCAAGATAGAATTAAAGTTAAGTATAGGGAGTACTCATCTCTTCTTTCCCTTAATCTTTTGGTTGTCCACTTCTCGTACTTGGTGCACCTATCTACCTCTTCACATGCAAGAGGGGGTTGCACGTCAGGGAGCTTGTTAGGATTTACCCCCCATTAGTAAAAAAACAATCCTCCCAAGCTGGTATAATATTCCTCCCAAAGTGTGGACATTGGTTGCTTCTTGACTACTAGTAAACAATCCTCCCAAAGTGTTTAAGGGTTTACAGTATGAGGCATCTATTGGCAAGGTAGATGGTTGTACATGTACAAAAAGTATTGACAATACAACAATAAAGATGACGAAACATATTGTAGCATACCTAGTGCATGGTCAAGGTTTTGTATAGTTGACGTACTTCTGTTGCACACCCATTTTGGTTGTGTTTAGTTAAAAATTTTACTCATCCAAAGTAAAAAAACAACAATCTTATGATTAACATTTGTGTAACAGTACTACCAAAATCATATTCAAGAATCTCAAGCATATTTGCAAAAACATGTTCATACAAGTGTTTAAAAGAAAAATTTTTAAATTAAAAACTGAAAACATGGAACTTTGTGAAATGTACCATATCACTACTATAGTATAATTCTGAATCAAATTGTTCATTGGCTTCGCAAAATCAAGTCTACCACTTAACAAATTAAACTAAAAACAAATTTGAATAATTTAAACAACAGAACCCTTTAAAAGAAACTTTACCAGTCAGTACATAGCTTAAACCCTCTGAAGTGGATGTATCAGCAGTTTCAGCCATCCGATTAAGATCTCTTTGAAGTGACCGCCCCATCCCCAACAACCCAACCTAAGGAAAAACCAAAATCAAGCAAAATTTCAAAGAAACTGCTGGGTCAAATCCCAAAAGAGAAAGGTTCATAACAGTGAAACATATCTTGTTAATGGCGACAATAAGTCAACAAGTACTCCTATCTAAATTGGCCAAAAAATTAAGTTACACATCATTGATAATATTAGAATTTACATCCTTAAATCTTTAACTTTCAAAAAGTTGTCCCATCTTAAAACTCACATGCTTGTAAAACTCCTCATCGACCGGTATCTAATATTTAGCCAAGAAACCTACAGCCATAGAGCAGCCCCAAGATGATGGAATCATTTCCATTACTGAACCCCCCACCCCCCCCCCCCCCCAAAACCAAAAAAAAAAAAAAAAGGAAAGAAGAAAAAAAAAAAGAAAAAACTAATGACATAGAAAAGTAACAAAAATTAAGGGAAGTGTTTTTATTAAAGTTCCCCAAATGTCTCCCAACTATTTTCAAAAACTTTACATAGTACGCTAAAATGTTTCCCTTTTGTTTTTTCAGGGACCCCAAGCTTCCAAAAATTTCCCCATGTAACCAAAAATTTTGGAAGGTTAAGTCCCCTATCATCTCAAATGAGAACCTCCAAATGCAAGTTTCTTGACAACTACATGATACCAAGTTAACCTTATCCACCCTCCCAATAGGAATTAGATCACACAATAAAAATTCATCCTCCTCTTTATCTTGTATAAGAGAATAAATATGATCCAACCAGCAAAAACACAATACACAATATGGACACGTTGGCAATGGTATTTTTTTTTCAAAATATAAAAATCAAGACATGACATGACATGGCTAGGAGTCTAGGACAAGTCAACAAATGAATATATTTATATATTTATAGAGGCAATTAATAATCATATTAATTTTTCCATTGAAATTATATTATATTTAATTGCATCAAACCATAAGAAATCATTTTCCATGGTTTAGATATTAGAAAAGAAATATAAACATGGAATTCTATTGTCTATCACAGAAAATTCTATTCATAAACATATTAAAGTGTAAAGTCTTAGAATTCCAAATTTAAAATGAGAAGAGATCAATAGGGTATTATTTGTACTTCATCATTGGGTCTGTTGGAAAGAGATGAAGAGAGTAGAAGAGCTGTTGAGCTTATCAGGACCCTTCCCCTCAATATGATATATGTCACATACATGGAATAAATACATATGCATGCTGGAGTAAATACAGATGCATACTCGATCTACCCAAGTACATGGGAAATGAATAGACATATCTAAGGTACAACAGATACATTTAGTAAATACATTCTAACAACCCCTCGAGATAAACATGGACAACCCTGAAAATTTTCATCTTCAAATAAAACAACAATCTTCAAACTTCAAAGCAATCTAATCTTCAAGTGCCCTTCATTAAACAGAAAACAGAACTGTACATCAAAACTGGAACAAAAGTTTGCTAATGAACTCAATAGATGACTGGATTTATCAAACATCTCTTTAAAAAATAACAAAGGAGCTTGAACACTGGCCCACGAACAAGGCTTCTCAAACAAGTGTGAGGCAGATAATTAATGCAAATTACTTAATTTGCCAACAATAATAAAAAAATTCTATTTATCGTGATAGACAAATATAAGTCTATCGTTGTCAAACACTTGTTTGACCAACAATACGAAGTTGACCAAATAACAAATCTCCATCGTTACAAATTGGGTTTTGCTGCAAAAACACCTAACAAGGAGGATGTAGAAACATATAGTTAAACTCAAACCGTTTTTATTTATTTATTATTATTATTATTATTTTTTAGGTTTTTTCCCTACTTCTACATCAATTGAAAATAAAATTTGTGAGGTAAATCGGAAGACAGAGATCTAAAAGTAGAATCCAACAAAAAGGGAAGAACCATTTCACAAAGCATAATATCTTCTTATTACTTGCCATAGATCTGAATGAGAGAGAACTCAACTAAGATTTCAACAGGAAGACTGAGGAGGGCCTGGAGATGTATATGCTCTTCAAGAACATTGATAAGCCCAAAGTGTATATTTGATTTTGAAGACGCATATTTGATTTTCAAAAAACTGTATCAAGCAGCCTCACTACTCTTGTTGCCAATATGTTGCTAAAATCCCATGCATGCTTTCTACCCCACTAAGGAGTCTAAATCATTCCGGCAGCCTCCTTTCTTTATCCAAAATCACTGCTGCAAAAGAAGCACTAATCTCTTATAAAATTTCCTGCGAATTCATTGTCACTGGAACATTCTATTCCACTAATTTTTTCGATAAAACATTCTATTCTACCATTAGTCAACAATAACCTAAAATAGCCATAATCATCACATCTGGGTGGTTGTTCAGGTTAAAGACTGTCAAGCATTTCCTCTCAACTCTCCCACCCCAACAGCTCCATTATCTCCTCCATAGACAGCTGCCCAGCCATTCACTACGTCATTCTCAACAGTTTTGGACTAAAATCCAACAAATTAGGGTCTTTAATCTTCCAATTCTCATAACAGCCTTGCAGTATATTCTATTGTCTGGCCTCCGCTCCCTCACCATGCAACATCTCATATACATTGACCATTTACCAGGCACCGCTGATTTAACAAGTGGGATTTGCACTTTATTTTCTTTTTCTTCTTCTTTTTTTTTAATTTTTTTAAATAAGCTGGGTTTCTAATACATTTCTAAACCAAGCACTTTAACAGATTCAGTAAACACCCATATATTCTCTCAATGCATGAATCAGAACTTAGCTGCACATCCCATTCATCATTTTTTTCAACATACATGAGTCATTCATCTCCATTTTTGTTTCCTTTAAACATACAAGATTTGGTTTCCACCTTCTCAAAATTGCTTTGATCAAAACCCTTTTATCAACTCCACTTCCCTCCCATTCTAAATTATGATTTTGAAATTCACCGATTGCAGAGTAGTAAAGCAAACCACTTACTTACCCTGCCTCCTGGATTCTTTGTCCACCCTTTATCATAATTAATTGAACTATCCAATAGTTTCAGCTCCCTCCTACCTCTGACTATGCCTGCTTTGGGACCCATCTTCTCCTGGACTATTTTTTCTCTAATTTTCCTCTATTGCCCCGAAAAGTTTGAAATTTCTTTCTCAAAACCTTCATATGAAATGCCCAGAAATTTCCGAAAAGCCTTAATTCTTCATAACACCTAAATGGATGCTTTCTCTCCATCCTCAACACGGTCTCCAAGTAGCAGCTTGGGTTGCCAACTCATTTCTTTGTGCCCCGTCAATTAGCTTCACAAAATAAATATTCACATATTTTCTGTTCTTTCAAGAGCTCCCCTAACTTATTTACAACATACTGCACCTCACCCAATTTTCTATATTACTCAAGCAATTTTTTTTTTTAATTTATAAATAAAGACAAATTTTATTAATGAAAAGAAAAATAGCTGGCATTAAGAAAATGCCAACCGACAAAACAACAATGCTACCTAAATTAAACTGTCATACTCCCAACAAAATTTCAAAATGAATTCACATCTGGCTATATGCCTTTTTAACCGACTATACAAGATAGACAAAAACAAACTTTTCAATCTGTATAACATCCATGTTCCTTCAAAAGTTCTCTTATTTCTCTACTTCCAAATCAACCAAAATAAACAAAAAGGAACAAGACACCAAATCTTTCTCTTATAAAAGTAACTTAGCAAGAACTTAGCAAACTCTTCACATCTTTTGAGAACACCGACAAAACCCCAAAACTAGATAATATCAAATCGCACAACTCTATTTGTCTACAACTCCGTGCAAAAAGAAATGCTGACATTGCCAAAAGCTTCCTATAACTAAGTCCTACAGTAGAAAGCAATCTGGATTTTGAAACATCCTCACCAATCAAATCATCCGAATTACTAGTCAAAATTAACTATCCACTACTTATCAAATAATGGTAATAAATAACCAAATACAGCCAATGACAATAATTTTAATGCTTTGAGTGTTAAATTTTGTTTGTTAAACTTGACAGCCACATTTTTTTTCCCATTGATAAGTAAACTTGAAGGGCTCATGACAGATACTAGGAAGTTTATAAAAACACAATCGAATCTAGTTTCCTTACGTACATGTCAAGTAAATTCAGTCAAAATTAACAAACTGTTCAAAACAAAAACTAATCCAAAAATAAATAAATAAATAAACCAAGAAAATAATGTAAGATTACCTGCAGCTTGAGAACACTAGTTTTCTCAGTGGCAGTGAGAACACCTCCCTCCTCCGACCGATCAGATAGAAACCCAGAAACCAACATAAACGCCGCGAAACCCATCAAAATGAAGAAGAGACTCGACCCGGCACCCACTCCAACGCCAACCGCCGGCCCCACGTAGAACCCACCACCGCCACCAAACGGCGAAGGCGCATAGTACGGCACGGAATAAGAAAAACCCGGATTAATCGACCTCGTGGAATAGCTCCTCGACGAAGAAGAAGACGACGAACGCGATGAAAAGGACTTGCCCCCCATTCTCCCGCCAGAAGCCGCCAGCGCCGAATTAGGATCATACATCAGCAACAACCCCAACAGAACCACCGTAATCGCCGGTTTCCGCAAAGCCTTCAGGGCATTGAAGAAGTTGTCCGCAACAACTTCGAGTGGGTTCAGAGATTTCTCCTCCTCCTCCTCCTCCTCATTAACTAACTCAACAACGCTCGTTCTCTTCGAGTTATTACTACTGCTCACGAAGAGGCATTTAACGACTAGTTTGGAGGGTCTGCTGCTGAATTTGACGGAGGAGGTTCTGCTGAATTTGATGAAGTTAGAAGGATTCTTGATGGGTTTAATTGGTGATAATCTAACTGGGTATGGAGGGTTACATTTGATGTTACTTGTTTCTAGCAAAAAAGGGGTCGCCATGAATTCTGCGTGGGTTTGTAATGGTGAGAATTGTTGTTCCCAGTTTTATGGGTGAATTGGATTCGGGAGTGGTGAGATATTTTGGAGGGAATTTGAGGTTGATGGTGATGGATGATGGTGAGGAAGAACATACAGAAGAAACCAGAGAGTGGAAATCTGGGTGCGGACCCAAACAGGGGATGGGGACAAAGAATTGAATGGGCAATCTCTGGCCAGGCAGCTGCCTTGAATTGCAGCCTCATCTCATCCCTATGTCTCCTCCTCCGCCCATGGAAACGCTGTCGTTCACCTGATTAAAACCCCCCCTGGTTTGGAACTTGTGGAAGAGAGAAAAGAGACTTTTTTTTTTTTT
>QLOD02000009.1:17297196-17327050 GCA_003260245.2 Sideroxylon spinosum
GATTAAACGGTTTTGTCCTTTTTTGTCTTTTTGCTTCAAGTATGACTTATTCACAAATAAGTTTTTTTGGTATGACTAAATTCCTTAATAGTACATAAATAGTGACTGGTCTCCAAAAACCCCAATTTAAGTTAGCATTTGGTTTACTTTTTTTTTTATTTTTTGTTTTTAGTTTTTATTTTATATATTAAAAGTTGCAAAATAAGAAAATAAAAAATACTCTATTTTTCTTGTTTTGAGATTTTTCTTGTTTTAGATTGAAAATTCTCAAAACGATTTTTTGTCATTTTTTATTTCATATATAAATTCAGTTTCTGTTTTCTAAAACAAATTTTGAAAACACATATGGCCAAATGCGTTTGATCTGTTTTCTTTGTTTTCAAAAATATAAAATGTAAAATGAACTCAAAACAAAAAGTAGAAAACAAAAAACACAAATGGTATCATTTAGAGAAGAAAAATACTGAAACCCCTACTACCTCTTTTGTCTAACGCAACATGTTTATGATGATATCCAACAAGTGGCGAGACCAAACCATAATCTACAGTCCGTTATATCTTCACCAAAATCACGTTGTTTTGGCTCTCTATGAGTAAAGAGTCTAAGAAAAATGGAATAAAATGGGTAAGATATCCTTATTCGTAACAAACTAAGTTTTTTTTTTTTTTTTTAATAATTTTCAGATATACTATTCACATTTAAAAAAAATACAAAATTAAAAACAAATCACGTACCAGTGAAAAAAAATCATTTTTTTTAATGTGTAAAGGAATGTTTTTTATTTTTAAATATTTTATTTAATGTGAATAATCTGCCTAAAAGACCTAAAAGTTAAAAAAGAAAAAAAATTACAATTTGATCAAATAAATTATATAAAACGAAACTTTTTGTGTTGAAAAATTAACAGCTCATGTGAGCTCAAAGTTTCTCTGAAATGTTTATTAATTTTTTAATTTTATCTAACTTTCTCTAATTTTTAAATTTTTTTAATAAAAATAAAATAAATTTTCTAACTTTATGCAACCTTTACTCTTTTTTATCAAACAAAAATAAAATCTCCAAAAATGACGTCATTTTGATCAGGGAGTAACTAAGGGTGTAAATTAAAGAGAGTAAATGTTTCATTTTTTCTTAAAAAAAAAAAAAAAGTACGTATGGGTTTTAACTATTCACTAACATAATAACAGTAAAATTATCAACTAGATAAAAAACATATTAAATATATTTTGGCATTAACAATATTTACATATATTAAATATGCTCTGACGTAATTTGTTATTAATTTAATAAACGTAAAATTACTAACATATAAAAAAATGTATTAAATATACTATGTCATTAACCTTACTAGCAATAACCTATGCAATGCCCGAGTTATGTAATTTTTGTAAATTATTAACATTGAAAAAATAAAAAATATCTTCATCATTCAAGAATGCATTCCATGATAATATATATACACGTAGTATATATACAACAACATACCTCTAAATTTTTTGATATCTAGAGAGAAAATTGGAGAAGCTTACATTAAAGAGGGGACCAAAAATTTTTCAGGTGATAGGTGAGAGTATGTATAAATAGAGGAAATTGAAAAAAAATGACTTTTGAGTTGAACTCAAAAGTTTTCAAGTGATGGGCAGGAATAACAGTAGAGAGAAAGGAATTTGGAGAAGAAAATGACGGTTGAGTTTTATTTTTTATTTTTTGACTCCCTTTCATTCTAGGTGATAGATCGGAGTGGTACGTGCCGAGAAAAAAGAAATTCAGAAAAGAAAATAACTATTAAGTTTCATTTTTTGATTTTTAATTTTTTTTTTTACTCTATTTTAATAAAACTTTTATTATTATTCATTTTAGATAGTTGGCAGGAGTACCATGTAGAGAGAGGGGGAATTTGGTGAAAGACTGTTGAGTTTTTTCTTTTATTTTTTTTCTTATTTTCTTTTAATAAAACTTTATTATTATTTTTTCAAAAATAAAATTAAAATTTTGTAAAAAAAAATAAAAGGAGAATAAAAATGAAAGAGGTATGCCACGTAACATGAAGGTGAAGAGGAGGAGGAGAGGCAAAGTAGATAGTTTTAATATTATAGCATAGATTTGTTATGGCATTATCATGACTTTAAAATTATGACAAATATGCTATATATCTTAACTATGAAGGAAATTACCCAAAAACAAATATGATGGAAAAAAATAATAAAATACAATAAAAGGTTAGATTTTCCAAGTCTCGTTTTAAGTTTTTTACGCTAATATATATATTAATTGTAGAATATAAATAAATATGCTCTGCTGGAAGAATTGGCGGAACTGCGCTGAGTGTCGTCGTTTAGGGTGACGACACACCATGTTACCGGTTTGGCTCACGACACAATATGTCGCCATTTCAAATGATGACACCAAGTTGGCATGTCACAGACTCAATTGACAATACCCCTGTGTGAATTTATCACCTCTCCAGCTCTCTGTATATTGTCAATTGCACAAAAGGCTCCCTCGGTTCTCTCTTTCTCTCTCTCTCTCTCTTCTTCTTCTCTCTCCAACGGTCAACCGTGGTCGACTGATCCAGGCTGCTCGAGGTTGCTCAACTACTCTAGGCTACTCCTCTCCTATCACTTCCATCTCCAATGACAAAAAATGTGGGTTTTTTTTTCTTCACCTAGACTGAACTATATATGTATAATACTAATTCCACCACTACACTTTGTCAATCTTTTGGGTTTTTGAGTACTTGATTTTGGATGCTTTGAATGATTGATTTTTAATGCTCTGGGTGCTTAGTTTGGGTTGTATGATTTAAAGAAAATGAGTTTTGGACATTGATGCTTTTTTTTGTTTGATATTAATCACTGCTCTTTGTGTTTAATCAAAAATTAGTTTGGGTACCATTTGAAATTTCAGATGAGTTACTCAATCTGTATTTTTAATGTGTATTGGTAGAAATGCTTTGGGTTCCAAAAATTGTTAGAAGTGTATTGGTAGCAAATTTACTGGTAGAAATCAAAAATTGTAAATAATGAAAATTTACCTGTGTATTGGTAGAAATACTAGAAATCAAAAATTGTTTCGTTTATAAGGGTTCCATTGATAGAAATGCATTGAGTGCTTGGTTTAAGTTAATTTATTTTTATAGTTAATTTAATCTAATTTAAAATTTCATGTAATTTAAATTTTGAATTATATAAATTTTAAGTTAATTTAATTTTATATTTAACAAATTTAAATTTAATTTTATACTTAGTTAATTTAAATTCATTTATACTAAAATTTAAGTTAATTTGAAATTTCAGGCAATTTAAATTCAATTTTGAAAGATATAAATTTAAATTAATTTAAATTTATATTTAGCTAATTAAAATTTAATTTATGCAAAAATTTAAGTTAATTTAATTTTATACTTAGCTAATATAAATTAATTTAAAATTAATGATATAGATATAGATTAATTTAAATTTACATTTTTAGCTAATTTAAATTTAATTTATTCTAAAATTTAAGTTAATTTAATTTTATACTTAGCTAATATGAGTTAATTTAAAATTTTAGTTAATTCATATTCAATTTTGAATGATATAAATTTTAAGTTAATTTAATTTTATACTTAGCTAATTTAAAATCATTCTATGCAAAAATTTAAGTTAATTAACTTTGTATTTAGCTAATTTAATTTAATTTAAAATTTTAGGTAACCTAACTTAAATTTTGAATAATACAGAATTTAAGTTAATTTAATTTTATACTAAGTTAATTTTAATTTAATTTTATACTTAGTTAATTTAAATTCATTTATACTAAAATTTAAGTTGATTTAATCTTATACGTAGCCAATTTAAGTTACTTTAAAATTTCAAGTAATTTAAATTCAATTTCAAAAGATATAGATTTAAATTAATTTAAATTTATATTTAACAAATTTAAATCTAATTTACACTAAAATTTAAGCTAATTTAATTTTATACTTAGCTAATATAAGTTAATTTAAAACTTCAGTCAATTTAAATTCAACTTAGCATGATATAAATTTTAAGTCAATTTAATTTTATACTTATCTAATTCAAATTCATTTTATACTAAAATTTAAATTAATTTAGTTTTATACTTAGCTATTTTAAGTTAATTTAAAATTTTAGGTAATTCAAATTCAATTTTAAATGATTGATTTTAAGTTAATTTAATTTATTACTCGATTTTAAGTTAATTTAATTTTATATTTAGTTAATTTAAATTTAACTTTATAGGTAGTTAATTTAAATTCATTTATACTAAAATTTAAGTTAATTTAATTTTGTACTTAGCTAATTTAAATTAATTTGAAATTTCAAGTAATTTAAATTCAATTTCGAAAGATACAGATTTAAATTAATTTAGATATATATTTAGTTAATTTAATTTTAATTTATACTAAAATTTAAGTTAATTTAATTTTATAGTTAACTACTTTAAATGCAATGCTACATACATAAATTTTGTTATGTGTACTAAACTTTAACACAGTAAGTGATGAAAATTTAAACTTAGTTTATAGTTAATTTATAGTTAACTTATCATTTATACTTAAAATACTTATATTTGTTCAAGTTAACTTAAGTTACTTAGATAAAATTCAAATTCATTTAAACTTAATACTTATTTTGTTTAGGGTCGTAATCTGTCGCTCATTGATTGTTTGTAATGTCCTAAAAACGAATTTCACTATTTTTCTTTTTGGGAGGAACCTCATTAATGGAGATGACGACGTTGGGTATGACAAGCTATTCAAGCGTTTGTATAACGGTTAGCATTCAATTCACATATGCGATATTGGTGGCAAAACTGCTCAAAGTTGTCGGTGTGGACCCAACGCAGGGGTTTTTAAGAGTGGTGAGCAGATATCCAATTATCGATAGTGCTGGCCAAATACTTCATAGACCTCTACATGTAGTGGACGATGACATAGTTTAGGTAACTTTTGCTATCGATCAAAATCTACATCACAATCACATCAAAATCTTTTGGAATTTGAGTCCTCTAATCTTACGACGGTTGGCGGGAAAACAGCCCTCAATTGGATGCTCTAACTAAGAATGTGGTAACCAGCTACATCGAAGTCATGCCCTCCTCCCCTAAAACGAACCTGAAAACCTGCTGGGCACCACTTCTCAACCAAACTTATGATCCTGTTCATGGCTATGTGTAGCATCAAAACATGGAATAGGATTACATAGTAGACCATGATGATAATTTCAACAATGTTGGGGACCCGATGATGATGAAGACATAGAACTATAACAGAAGAAAAAGGTAGACAAAGCCGTTATTGGGGAATTGGTTATTACTGCACACGATGAACGTGCGATGTCCGAAATGTTCATCACAGTTGAAGTAGACGACAGTGCATTTTATAGGCCCCTTTGCTTCACTATCGGACGTAGAACCTATAGAATGAGGATCCTTGCATTGGACATCTTCTCAAGGACAAAAAACATCTAGTTTAATCTATGAAGTTTTATGCTGTCAGATCAAACCAACCCTATGTAACTACAGAGTCGAGCAGGAAGTCCTAGTGGCTCAGTACCTCAAGAAGAATGAAGACTAGTGCAAGTGGCGAGTGCAAGCAAGCAAGTTAAGTTTGCACAGTTTATTTGAGGTAACTAAGTATGAGGGCCCGCACACGTGTAGCTTCGCGTGGCCAAGCAAAGACCATGACCAAATTGACTCAAGTTTTATTTGCAGTAATATATACCGTTTGGTTAAATCCAATCTCGTTTGTTCTATTGTCTGTCTGTAAGCCAAAGTAAAAGACTGGTTAAAATATAATATGCCATATCGAAAAGTGTGGCTCGCTAAGCAGAAGGTGGTGTCAAAGATATTTGGAGATTGGGAGCAGTCGTATTTGTTACTCCCAAAGTTCATGAATGCAGTCTAGACCTACAACCCATGTACGATTGTTCACAATCAACATCACCCTTATATGAGCGGGGCTCAACGCGTTCTCCAGTATGTGTTCTAGAGTTTCAAGCCTTAAATTGATGGCTTCTATCACTGCATCCCCGTTGTATCGATCAATAGAACACATTTGTATGGTAAGTATATTAGAAAAATTCCTAACAACAACGGTCCAAGATGTAAACCTATAAGTTTTTCCCCTTGTATTTGCATGGGTGGACCAGAAGGACTATGATAGTTGGATATACCTCTTGAGGATGCTTCAGAGGCATGTGTGTGAAATCGACAGTCGTGCTTAATCTCTGATAGGCATAATGCTATAAAAGTTGTAATTGCTTCTCCTCTTTTTGGTTGGGCCAACGCCGACCATTGGTTTTGTTTAAGGCGTATTGAGGCTAACTTCTAGAAAAAAATGGCCTGGCAAACAACTGACTAACCTACTAAATCAAGCAGCGAGGTCCACTCAAGTCTGCAAGTTCAACGAGTCAAGGGAGTTCCTAAAGTCCCTTAACCAAGACGCATTGAAATATCTAGATGAAATTCAAAAGGAGAAGTGGACCTTTTGTTACGGTAGTGCTCACAAATATGGAATAATGACCACTAACTTGTCTAAGTGCTCTAATAATGTACTATGCGATGCAAGAAACTTACTGATTACCGCAACAGTTTAGCTAACATTCTACAAATTGGTTTTGTACTTCCATCAGCTCACCTAATTGCTTCGAATGCAAGTAACAACGGGGCAGAAGTAGGTCTTCTAGTCCAAAACTTTTGACTGATTTCCAAAGAGAGGCATTAGCTCATTAGTTTATGGAGTTTAGTCACGTAACTGGGGAGTTCCAAGTGGTGATTGATTCCCATCTAGTAGGGGTAGGGGTAACAATGCACAGGTTATGCGATTAAGTAACAAGAAATGCCTCTGTGGTAAGTGGAAGGCTTAAAGCTACGTTGCTCGCATGCGATAGCGGCGTGTGACATAATAAACATGGATTGGATGTAGTTAGTGTCAAGTTTATACTCAATGAAGTTATACGTGGAGACTTACATGCCAGAATTTTATCCCTTGGAACATGGGAACTACTGGCCCAATATTCAAACCCCATTCTTTATCCCTAACTTGAATCTTCTCTGCGAAAGGGGCCGTCCTCTTTTGACCAAGTTGAGAAACAAGATAGATAAGTCAGAATGTGAGTCCGCCCTACATTGCGACATATATAAGCAACAGGGTCATGATCGGCACAAGTGTCTACTAAGGGCTTAATCATCATCAGGCACTAGATTCTTAAACTAATAAATTCCAACACTGTAGATTGTAATTATATTCAATGAAGTTGCAAGTTATGTCGATGATGTTACACTTTGACTTTGATAGTAGCTTAATGAGTATTAATGAAGTTTGAAACTTTTCTTTTAACCTTTTATTCACTTAAATTTAACATTGTCTAATGTTATTTTGTTAATATTAACATCTAGTGTATACTCAATATGTTTCTTTATAGAATTTACACCAAGTTATTAGTTTATTTACCTGTTAATGTGTTGCTATTTGCAAATTGTAAATGTTCATGTGATTTGTCTAGTGAGATGTCTCATCGACGACATATGTTGGATCCTAGGCCACTAGATGCCTGTGTACCCCACTCCAGGTTGAGCATCGATCTACTGATATTAGGGAGTCCACTATTAGGGTACGTAATTTAAATTCGATAATTGTAATGTTCTAATTATGTTATCATTTCAAGTAGTAGTTAGGGTTAATATTGATTATCGTTACATTTGTGTTGTACGTAATTCGAGAAAATGTTATGAGTTCGGACTACGAGGACCACCCTTCCCCAAATATTAGATCCATCTTAGGATCCTCGTGTCCTGTAACAAGTATTGGATCCATCTCAGGATCCTCGTGTCTTACAGCAGCTTCATAAGGTTAGATTTTACGAGATATACAGGCTGGGGCTATCCACTTTGTACTGGCCGCTGCTCACTTCCTTAGTAGAGCGATGGAGATGGGAAACGCGTACCTTCCATCTCTCTGTTGGCAAGGCTACTATTACGTTGTAGGATACAGAAGTCATTTCAGGTCTAGGGGTTGACGGGGGAGCCCATCATGGGGACAGATGACCACTCTGGACTGGCGAGACGAAAGACACTATGCCAGGAGCTATTGGGGAGGACCCCAGATCCAACAGACTACAAAAAGGGACGACCAAAGATTATTTGGCTAATAGACCATTTCTAAGTGTTACTAGAGGGGGCTACAGACGTAGATATATAATTCCATGCCCGGGCACTAATACTCATCATCATCTAAGTATAGCTACTGCCAAACCACTCAGGTAACTTGGTAAATCTACATTATCTGACGTTACTCTAGGAGTTGGATGCGTGCAGTAGGCTAGCTTGGGGAGCAATTGCTCTAGCTTGCTTATACAGGGAGATCTGCTCGGCTTCCACCACACGTACAATCGATATGGCAGGACCAATTGGCATACTTCATGTATAATTTAAACTATATTTATATGTTTATTATCAGATGTTATTACATTGATGTTATCATGCAATTTTAATGCAATTTACTATTTCTAATGCTAGGTTTGGGTTTGAGATATACCAGCACAATTCCGGCCGGTCATTACATGACCACTTCCCCCATCTCATCCTGTACCAGAGGAATTTGGCCATCCAACTGATCTATGAGGATACTGATAGAAGGAGAAGTTGTTGCTAATATTTGTAAGGTCATTTAGGGACGATAGAGAGCAGCTGATGTTCATGCGGAAAAACTAGATGACCTACTGTCCATACCCAGAGTTAGTTCTGAGGGCTTTTCTTGACTATTACCGTGCTAGAGTGGCAGCGTGGCGCTTGACATGTCCACTAATATATTACGAGGTTGTCGAGTACCACCTCTCGCGATGTATTATGAGATAATTCAACCTTCGTCAAGTGATCCCGCTAGAGTTCGACACGGATGTCCATCTGCATGAGTTTACGAGGCGTGGACAAGAGAAGGTGAATTGGCTACAGTACCATTAGCAATACCTTAAGGAGCGTGTTAGACGATGGGACTTGGTCATCAAGGGTCAGGCTTGTATCGCGTGTCTCCCATACGATGACTTATACATGGACTAATATTGTTAGATCACGCGTCACATTGCTCCACCCTCACATCTGCCACCTATTGGGTCTCAGTCAGTGGTAGCTGATATTTTCGATCCTCGTATAGTGTTTTAGTTATGTAATTTTGAATATCTTCTATTTTTATTTATTGGTTTTGTAATTATCTTCTTAAATTCTTTGTACGATGTAGGTTATTAACACTATTGTGAGCATTACTAAGTCGTAGCTATGGCTGTCGATCGTGTGAATCAGTGTGGTTACCTTGAGACGCTACATTAGATTATGTAGCAGGTTAGATGGGGTGATCACAATGATCAATCATGAGAAATGACTGTTGGCATCCACATTCACAAGTTAGGTAGGTTTATCTTCTTAAGTCGGACCATCGCATCCCAGTAGATTATGGCCTATTGGTAGATGAGCATGGGGGCATTTGATAGTATATGGCCTTGAGCCCCAAAATGAGCCTCCACCACCTGTGCCCGATTTCACCTTGAGCCGCATACACGAGACGCACAAACCATTATCAGGGCCGAGTACGGAGCAACATAGTAGCGAGACACATGTACTTGTTCCAGATCCTAGTGTCGAGCTACAAACCCCACCACTGACTATAAAGCCATGTGCTTCATTTTCAGCATATATGGATGACACCTGGTTTGGGATTCTGCACAGAGCAATTCTCTACATCTCCAACATCTAGATCACCTATAGCTACATTTGATACACAACAGCTGATGATGATTCCCCGAGCACCAGTTAGAGCTTACACATGACGAGTTGGAGCACGAGGGATATGCATGACATCATCGGTAATAGAAACCCCTAAAGCTAGCTCATGTATATGACTTTGTACTCTAATGATCTTGAATGTTAAATGGTTAAGCTAGCTTTTTTTCCATATCATTCGATCATATATTTCCCCCCTTCTTTACTTTTCCCTTGGCATTATCTTTTGTTGATTCCTCTTATGAATTTTGTTAGATTGTAAGTGTATTTTATGATCGTAAGATTGGGAATCCATTGACCATCTCTTTATTTGTTGTGAATGGACAAAAGAATTGTGGGATTTAATTTTTTTTCTTTTTTTGGTATGTTCGGTTTTAAATGCTTGGTGGACTAATTGGGTAAAGAAAATGTGGAGAATTGATTCTTTTTAGTTTATGTGGTTGATATGGAATGAAAGATACAAAAGATTGTTTCAAAGCATTGAGTTTGTTTTGTATAGGTTATTATTTGTGACTATTTTGTATACCTAGATAAGGAAATAAGAAAAAAGGGTGATGTAAGCTTAAATTCATTTTTTTTTAGCTTGAAACGAGCTTAAAGAAAGGGGGCGCGCTAGCTACAATCAAACTAAAACGCTAACGCCCAGCCCATTGATAGGGCCCTCTCTTGCTTGTTAGCGCTTTACTCGGTTTTAGGGATATTCGTTCCTTCTCTCAGGCTCAAGCTCTGTCTGGTCTTCTTTTCCCATATGTTTTAAGTTAGGGGTGCGGTTTGTGTTTTATCATCTGGGCGAAAAGAGCATCTTAGATTTCTGCTTTTATAGGTTAAAATGGGGGTTAAATCAAACAGAATGAACATTGGACCCTGATGTCTCTTATGTTAAAACTTCATTATAAGATATTCAACTGAAGAAGAGTTTCTTATTTTTGCAGCAACTATTAAAGCTAGATAGTGTAGATCAACGGCGAGGTGTTCATGTCATTGGTGCTACAGATGGTGCAGATTAATGTTGTTTGATCGCTGTTTGATCGTAAGTCTACTAAATTGGACGTATTTGACTTCTCGGTTGTAACTGCTTTGAAATTATTTCTTTGGTGGTTGCAGTGAAATTTTCTCTCTTCAATCTGGCTTTCATATATTTGTTTAATAGTAATTACATGCCATGTGTAGATTCGTGATAGCATTCAACTAGGTTGATGAGAAAATACTAGGGTATTGGTTGCAGTTTGTCGTGGCTGCTTTAATGACATTATCCAATTTATTTTTGTTCATATGTTATAGAACTACTTGGACCTTTGATGATATTATCTCACGTAGTTTTATTTATGTGTTATCGATCTATTAGAAATTGCCCCAGGACATCGGATAAAAATTGGACTCTCTAACTGATTGGTCATAATATTTCATTTGATTGTAATTACATGTTAAGATTGTTTTTGATATGGAGTAGAACAGGATAATTGTAGAAATAAATGGATCAACAATTACATTCATAGTATTTATTCAATTAACTTCATACCAATGGCACTTCTAATGGATTCCTTTTAGTTTGATTTGGGAAAGTAATAGATCTAATAGGGTGTACATAGATTAACTTTTTTGCAGCTGTTCCCGTTTACAAAAATCAGTGACCTCTCTCTCAATCTTATCCTTAATTTCCTGTAGAGATTTAAACTCCATTCTTTGATGTGACAGGGTTTGTTCTTGGTTTCTGGATAATGTAGTTTCACCTTTGGCTCCTTCATTTATCGAGCAACTTACATTATAAAATTAATGTGGGAATGTGTTATGTGACACTAGAATCTATTTGAATTACTAAGTATGTGTTTGCCTTTTTATGATTTTAAGAATGAGATTGATAGGCAGGAAAAAATTCAATGCCATTCATGATTTTTTTAATTAGTGATTTCTATTTTTACAGGTTTTTTTTATAATTTTTTTATGTAAATTTATTTATAAATTTACAATTGATAAGCAGGACAAAATTACTACTGTTCATGGTTCTTTTTAATTTTTTTTAATCACAAACTGTCTCCTATCCCCCCTGTTAATAAGGAATCCGCTCTCGAGTCGTCGCTCTGTTGCGTTTGGCTTGTCTTCTAGGTACCTTTGAAAGGCAGGACATGTTCGAACTCACGTCTAACTAGTGTCAGGTCGAACGAGCTCACCACCTCCCACCTGTCCTATACATTCAATCAAGGTTGTCATTATAACCATTTTCTATAATGCCTTTCTTGATGGTGCACTGTTTGGAAAATCTAACATAAAAATAAAATTTTTAAAATAAATTTCTATTTATTTTTAGAAAAAAAATTAAGTTTTTACATCAAAATTCAAAAAATAAAAATATTTAGTTTAGTGCTAAACTAATTGCTTTCATTTTTTTCAAAATAATTTTTATTTAAAATATGTAGCCTACAATTTTCGTCAATAAAAAAGCCACTTGAAATCATAATTTGACATCACTGAAAGAAATTATTTAATGACAAAAAATTTATAATTAATTTTTTATCACTAAAACCTTATTTTCTTACTTTAAAATAAAATTAATTTTTAAATAAACTTTATTTATTTTTAGAAAAATTTAAGTTTTTTTTATGAAAATTATAAAATAAAAGTAAGTATTTTAGTACTAAACTATGTACTTTTGTAATTTTTAAACTTATTTTTTATTTAATAAATATAACATACAATTTTTAAATCAAATCTACAAAATAAAAATTTTCTAAACTTGACACATGTAATCCTAATTTGACATCACTAAAAAAATTTATTTAATAGCAAGAAATATTATTATTAATTTTTTATCACTAAAATTTTATTTTCTATAAAAATTATATTTCGTGCCTTTAAGCACAGCAATTGTAGCTTGTATATTAGGAGCTTAAAAAAAATTACAAAACTTTACAAATTTTTATAAATACGAATTTAAATTTTTACCTATAATATTAAAAACGAAATATTAATTTTTATAAATTTATACAAATTTATATAATTTCGAACGCAACAAGTACGTAAAAAAACTCCGCCCTTCTGTCATCGTCAACTTGCCGATCCCTCTTTTGTACTTGTTGAAGAAGTTACCAAAATTCACAATCACTGCCTTTATAAGCAAAGTGATGCGAATCTAACTTACCGTTCTGGCTTGGCTTTCTCTTTCTTTCGCACTCGCCTCTGGTCGGTATTCATATATATATATTCTGTACACGGTGGCCAGTTTCTCTCGGGCTTTGACTCATTCCCTCCTCCTTTCATTCTATCTCTCCCCCTCCCAAAACCATTCGTTTACTCTTTTGAAATTTTGTCTGAATTTTGTCATGGAGGATGCCAAGGGTAAGTCCCATGTAATTTGTATATAACTTGATTTGTAGCATCTGGTATATTTTGATCTCTGCTGATGATAATTAACACGCATTGCTCTGATTCCCAATTTGTGATCTGTGATTTTGGAATTCTCAGTTGGGTCTCTCTTGTTAGTATGGATTTTGGTCAAATTTGTTTTTTGGTATGTGATTAATTAATTGTAGATGAGGTACTCTAAGGTGGTTTTTTTTTTTTTTTGGGCCATTAAAACACATGGTTTGTAATGGAATCAAATTCAAAATTAAGTACTGAATCGTGTACAATATCTTGGCGGTGAGTGTTACAATTTACTCTGATGAGCTCATTTTGAATCATGGTTTGGTACCTTACATGGTTTGCCAGGAAAAAAAAAAAGAGCATTTTTTAACGTGTGATCAGAAATATTCCTTTTAAAGTTTCTTGTGAAAAATTACTTGAAGAAGTGGTTCTTCTAAACATGAATGGCTGTTTGTTCTTGTGTATGTTTTCTGTGGTTTTCACCTCATTATGAGCGGGCCAGCCACAGTATATTCTCCATTGCCAGGTGAGTGGCAAAATAATTGGAAAAAATATGGAATTGGGAATCAACAAGTGGTCATATTATTAGTCTGTCTTGACTTATTGGAAAGATCCGCCCAGCCTCCTTTTTTTTTTGTGGTACTTTGATGTTATGGTCTTCGATCAATTTAATTGGGTGCTTATTATAGTGATACCATTCTTATATATTTACGTACACATATATATATCTTTTACTGGTTTAAGTTTACTTACTCTTGTATTTTTTCTTCTTCACTAGTGGTTGAAGCTAAGGATGGAACCATTTCTGTTGCTTCTGCATTTGCCGGTCACCAGGAAGGTAAAATCAGCCAGATCTCTTATTTCTAACGGTTCATTTCTTTATGTTGGTTGACTAAGTAAAATTATTGCAAAAGTTTAAAACTTTAGAGGTTTGGTCTATTTATACAAATGCACGTATGAGGATGAAAATTTCACTGTCAAACAATACAATTGCCATTCCAAATATTCGATTTGGATGTTTTTTTTTTTAATTGTTGTCTTTGCTGTTAATAACCTTCATAGTTTAGATGTGTCATATTATTTTTTGAGTTGAAAATTTCTGTTTGGTCATCTAGTTTTACTGGTGTGTTATAGTCATTTTGGTACATTTATCTTTGTCCTGTAAAACATATTTGATCAGCACATTGTATGGCATGACTAGCAAAGAGGCCACTGGTTTTGAATTTATTCATGCATCTTAATTTAAGTTACGGTGGTTTTGCTTTTGGTGCTTGTTTACCAGCTGTACGGGATAGAGATCACAAATTCTTAACACAAGCCATTGAAGAAGCATATAAGGGGGTAGAATGTGGAGATGGAGGCCCATTTGGTGCAGTTGTTGTTCGTAATGATGAAGTTGTCGTGAGTTGTCACAACATGGTATTGAAATACACTGACCCAACCGCACATGCCGAGGTTACAGCAATAAGAGAGGTTATAATTAGAAATTTCTTACATGGCCTCTTGTAATTTACCTTTTCACAATGAACTGATAAAGTTTGGTGGTACTGGGATCTTTTGGTGTTGTTTTGGTTGAAATTGGCTGTTGTGTTTTGGATCTTATAGTGATATCTTAAGTGTCATTTGACATTTTCAAGATATCCTTGGCTAGTTGAATGTTTGGAAAAAAATAAATTTCCAAAAGGTACTTGAAATTCTGCCCTTGCTAGTTATGGATTATTAACCAAGCAATAATAATCAATCTTACAATATAGAACATTAAGAGATTAAAAGCAAGAATTTTATGCTGAAAACCCTTCATGAATAAAGGAAAAAATTTTGGGCCACAAAGTATAAAATTTCCACTATGCACAATATGGTTACAAGGACGACCACAATCTATTCTTCGTATCTTGAGGTATTAATTATAGTTAGATGTCGTTCTACATCGACCTGTGATAAAAGTCATTCTCTCATATAAGAGATGGACGTCCCTCACCTAAATACCTAGGTTTTGAGGTTGAGATCTCTATTTTTATATATTGTTGGGCTCCTTTACATGATATCAGAGCTTAAATGGGGAGAGAGAGAGACAAAAGTGTTCAAAAGACGAACAATGGGTACTGACAGAGTCGCCTAATGGAAGAGAACAGTCGGTGGAGGAGGATGGTTCCCGGATGGAGCTCTACGCGCTTGTGCGCACGGCTTTAGTGGTGGCGCATGAGGCCCATGCATAGCTGATCAGACGGCTTGTGGAGGCGCATTTCACCCTTTCTGACGACAGTGTTTCTCCAGCGATGATCTTCTCCCTCTGTCAATCATAGTAGTGTGATTAGATTTCTAAAAGGATGACCTGGTAAGGGACTTGTGCTTCTCGGAACTCCAATTGGTGCTTTCGTTGTGCTGGATGTTGACAAACAGTCCAGTGATTGAAATAAATGGAAGGTAAGAACGGGACAAAGAACAAGTTTATGCTCTAATACCATGAAAAGGAGCCCAACAATATATAAGAGCAGGAGCCTTATACAGATACAGATTGGCTGGTTCGCCATTAGATAGACTACCGACTACTGGGTACTATATCTCTGTGGGAAGAAATCTCGTATCCTAGAAAAATATGAGACAAATCGTGATGGCAAGATCAAGTACATGGTCAGAATATAGAGCCATGGCTCATACGTCCTGTGATTTGATCTGGATACTTCATATGCTAAACAATTGGGAGTCCTTATAATACAGCCTATGGAGTTGGTCTGTGATAATTAAGTTGCTATTCACATAGCTTCAATCCAGTGTTTTATGAGCGGATCAAGCACATTGAAGTTGATTATCACTTTGTCGGGGAAAAGATTTTACAAAATGTTATCAAAACCAGTCATGTGAAGTTAGAAGATCGGTTAGTTGATTTTTTTAGTAAGGCCCTATGAGGAGTTAGAGTGAGATACATTTGTAACAAGGTAGAGTGAGATACATTTGTAAGAAGCTTGTAACATATGATATATATGTTCCAGCTTGAGAAGGATTGTTAATGTACATGTGAAGTCAGTATAGTATAATGTGTAGAGTTAGAAACATGAAGAGTCATCGGCGTAATGTAAAGAGTCAGTTGGGTGTGTGGAGTGTGTTTAAGTCTCCTAAATCTCTTTACATGGTATCAGAGTAGGTTTTCAAATTGGGCATCATCATTATCCACTTTGAGCCTATATCCATGCGGGCCAGCGTGAAGGGGCTGTTAGATATTATCCCACATTTGCCCGTGATAAAAGTCACTCCCCCTATATAAAAGATGGACGTCCCTCACCTCAACACTTAGGTTTTGAGGTTGAAACCCCTACTTTTATATGTTGTTGGGCTTCTTTACAATTACAATTGACATCTTCACTTGCACTTGATGAAGATCACGCTCATGCCACGCACAAGTTGTTTGAAAGATAAATTTTTCCTAGCTAGGTTAATAGGTCTCTTTGATGCTCTATGAATGAATAAAATCTTCTCTCTTGTTCTAGAACCTTAGTAGATGACCCCCCTCTATAGAGCACACTTAGAGTCCAATCTCAAAAAAGATTGAACAGGATTCTATAGTTTCCTACTTCCATGAACCTTAGGAATCCCTCCTTTTATTGTTTTCAACCTCCTTGAAACTTAGAAAACCTTCCCTAGGTGTCTTGTAGTATATAGATCTCACGCATAGTTTTAAAACTTGTGAAGTTGTAGCTTGCTAAACCTGTAAAACGAGTACCTTGAGGCTATCCCGCGCCATCTCGCAAGTTTCCTATGAGCTTCACACGATAGCTTCAACAATTTCCCACGAACATTCAGCCTGCATCCCACGTTGTTTGCAGTTGTTTCCTGTGAGTATCCAGCAAGTTCTCGTGAAGATTCTAAGCTTCCAGAACAGTATCGCTTCATTCTGCCGTGTTCTAACTTTAATCTCTTCAATCCTATACTATATGGCACCCTAGCAATTGACTACAAATATAAGATTAATCTCATTATTTTGTTCACTAAGTTTCCAATTACAAACATACCAACAGACTAATGCAGTTTTAGTTTTAAAACTACCCTTTGCACTTTTGGCCACAAGGACCATAACGAAGAAGGCTACACATGGCCAAGCTTAAATATTTTTGCAAACTACCTGCAGGAAATTTCTCTTGTGAGATTGTTTTCACCTTGCTACTGGTAAATTTTGTTGCTAAAGTTTAGTCAAGTTTGTAAGTGATGTTTGATTTTTTCACTGATTTTGATTCATTCTGAATCCACTTCAGGCTTGTTTGGGGGGTGGCTGTCAGGGTAACTTAGTAGGACGTATAGGACATTGATTCTTGCCTTAAAGGTCTTGCTAATTCTCCTATGTAACAACTTGGTCTACTGTATTTGCGTTTTTATTTTTATTTTTTCTTTATTTAGCTAGCCATGGTTTGCTCATTTTTAGGACAGCTATTGTCATTTTTATAGAAGCACCTTGCACATTTTCCACCATAAGTAAACAGTAGGCGTACCCTTGAGTTTATGCTGGTGATATGATGGTAATACACAATTTGAAGAGAGGCTTCACCTGGGACTTAACAATTGCACGTGCTGCTGATTACTTTCATCTCTCTGATTTGTTTGCCAAAAACTTTTCTATGGTCTTCTAGTGACATGATGCTACTATTTGTTTGCCAAAAAGTTTTCTTTGTTTTACCTCTCACAGAAAGATGCTCCTAGGTGATGGAGACCTTCTGGATCATTCATTTGCTTTCTCTTAGGATTTCCTTGATAGATTTCTCCTTTGTTGCTAAGTGGGTCTGCAATGAATAAGTGGTAGTATAGGTATGCTAGAAACTAATCGAATTCCTTTTTCTTTTCTTTATTAGTGCATGGTTGAAGTTACTGATCCTTTTGTGGTTTCTTACACACACATATATATATACTAGCGTTGACCTGTGTGATGCCCGGGTGATACAATTTTTTTTTAAATTAATAACATAAGTGTGTACATATATCAAGCTAAGTAATAAGGAAGAGATGAAATAGATCCCAATGTTAATTAAAAAGAAAAAAAAAAAAAAAACAAAAAGTCACAAATTATACACTAATATACATGTTATAATATATATTTGCAATAAAATACCTGTAAATCTAGAAAGGAAATTGGAGAAATTTACATAAAAGAGGGAATCCAAAAGTTTCAGGTGATGGGTGTGTGTGTGTATAGAGAGAGAAAGGAAATTGGAGAAGAAATCCAAAAGTTTTTCAAGTGATGGCAGGATTATTGCAAAAAGAGAGGGAAAGAGGAATTTTGATAAGAAAATGGCTTTTGAGTTTCATATTTTTATTTTATTTTATTTTTCTAACCCTCCTTTATTGAAACTTTTATTATAATTCATTTCAGGTGATGGACGAGATTAGTATGAAGAGAGGGATAGAGGGGAATTTTGATAAGAAAATGGCTCTTGAGTTTTACATTTTTTTTTAACCCTCTTTGAATGAAACTTTTATTATAATTCATTTCAGGTGGTGATGGGCAGAATACTATGCATGTAGAGGGAGAGGAAGGGAATTTTGGAGAGAAAATGACTTTTGAGTTTCATATTTTTCTTTATTTATCTATTTTTATAACTATCCTTTGATGAAGCTTTTATTAGAATTCATTTCAAGGGCGGGAGTACTGTGCAGAGAGAGAGGAATGACTCTTGAGTTTTATATTTTTATTTTTATTTTTTTTCTTAACTTCCTTTAATGAAACTTTTATTATAATTCATATCTGGTTATAGGCGGGGTATCGTGTAGAGAGAGAAAGGAACGACTCTTAAGTTTTATATTTTTATTTTTGTTTTTTTTGTTTTTTCTAACCTTTTCTAATGAAGAATTTATTATAATTCATTACAAGCGAAGAGAGAGAGTGTGAAATTTGTTTTAAAAATAAAACCAAAATTCTGTAAAAAAAAAAAAAGGGGAAAAGGGGAATAAAGAGCAAAGAACTATGTCATGTAGGATAAGGGTGAAGGAGAGGAGGAGAGAAAAATATATGGTTTTAGTATTATAATATAGATTTGTTAGTACTTTCTTAGTCATTGTGAGGTTATTCTTATCCACTGGTTTTGGGAGGCCGATGTCTCTTGGAAGGCATTTGATTCCTATCGCTATCTTCATTAACATCACCTTACCATTGAAGATTTTTGGTGGAGGAATAAGAAATGGACAAGTAATAAGATGGGGATAATTTTGGACAGCAAACCTTGTGAAACTTAATGAGCCTTTGATTTGTTTGTTTCTTGATGGTGGGTTTTAGTTTGATTGTGTTGGTTTTGTCCTTTTCCATTTTGATTGGTTCCACCATAAGGCTTTGACTTCAAGTGACTATATCAACATATTCATTTTAGATACGAGTTCAAAACCATGAGTATTATTCTATTTTTTTTTTCTTTTTAAAACTCCAAACTTGCATAGAAGTATTAGGCATATATGTCAAGTGTATCCAAGAAGTGGTGGTGCTTGACACGGACACTATTAATCGATAGAAGCCTTTGTGTTTCCTAGTTTTGAACTTTTGGTTTCGTAAATATTGAGAATATGAATTGGTTATTATGTAAACATTTCTCATTAATCATTTGGAAAAATATATTAGTAAAAGTAATAACTCTATTCAACTTAACAAATACCAAACTAATTGTGGTCAGTTGCATAAATCATTTTTCTCCATTCATTTATGCAAAGAGTTATGTTTTTCACGAGATTCTTTGAAACTAGATATTTTTTTACAATTTCAATCCATGTAATCTTAGGTTTACCTTTTGCCCTTTTTGCTCCCTCTACTTGGATTTTTTTTTTTTTTGGTATATTTCTAGGTTTACATTAGACGGGACCAAACTGTCTTAAATTATATTTTCTCAACTGCTCTTTTGATGGTACCACCTCAACATTTGATATATTATTTCTTGTCCTATATTTTTTCGTATTGCCATACATCTTAAGAAGCATGGACGCCAACTCGGGACTTGGATACGACACGAATGTGTTAACTTAGCGATTTTTAAGAAAAATGCATGACATGACACGATAAGAACTCGGTAAATATATATATAGTTATATGTTTTAGACATTAGTACTTTATTCAATTACAATAGAAATGCAATATAATATTAACTAAAATTAAAAAAAGTTAAAAAACCATGTATTTCATAGCTAGAAACTTAACAAAGAAGTCAAATAAAGATTACATTTCAATTCAAAATGATAATAACTATATTTTATAGCTTAAAACTCACTTCTTGGCATAACAATTATATTTCATCCAATTAACACCTGAAAAATTATTATAACAAAACATTATTCCGTGAATCTATGAACAAAATTGTTATTACATTTCTTCAAATTATTCAAATATAAAATAATATGCGGAGGGATTTTCTTTTTACTTTTATTTTATTTACCAGTTAACCTCCCTTAAAACTTTCATGTATTATAAAAGAGATCTTGTTGTGTCTAAAATTGGTACCTGACATGTCTAAGATAGATAAATAATAAAAAATTTTCACAGGGCAGAAGGTGAGTCAGACACGTATCCAACATGAGTCCATTGCATGTTAGTGTCTCTAGTGAGTCTAAATCGGATGCGACACGGTTGACGATGAGTCCATATTTCTAAGCTTGCATCTATTTAATTATCCCCAATTCTGTCAAGGTTTGCTTCTTAATAGCTAGGCATTCTGTACAATAGAGCACAGTTAGCCTTATAACCATCCTATAAAATTTCCTTTTTAGCTTGATAGGTATTATATAATTAAATAAAACACTCAGGATACTTTTCTATTTAAGTTACTTGGCTTGAATCCGATGGATAATATCTTCTTCAATCTTTCCACTTGCATGGATATTTGATCCAAGATATTGAAAATGATCATTTTTTGGCACTTCTTGATTTTTAATTTCATTATGCTCTCATTTATAATTTGAATTTTACTAAAATTGCTATGGATATATTCTGATTTTAGTCCTACTTACTCTAAAACCTCTGAACTCAAACATCTATCTCCAAAGTCCCTAACTTATGGTTAGTCCTAGACCTAGTTTCATTTATAAATACAATATTATCTATAAACAACATACATCATACCGTCTTGAAAATGCTTCATAACCAAAGTAAAAGTAAGGGATTAAAGCAGAATCTCAGTGGAAACCAATTGTCATTGGAAAATTATTTCTATCATCACTAACAATTCTTATACTAGTAATTGTTGTGTGATACATGTTCTTGATTACTTTAATATATTTTATAGCTACTCCTTTCTTTTCCAACGTTCATGATAAATTTCTTTTGGCACCTTATCATTGCTTTCTCTAAATCAATAAAAGTCATGTAAAAATCTTTTTTATTTTCTCTACTTTTTCATCAATATTTTTACTAGAAAAATAACTTCCATAGTCAATCTACTAGGTATAAAACCAAATTATTGTATACTATTATTGTCACACATCTTATCCTAGATTCATTCATTTTTTTTTTTTTAAATTTTCACATCGTGACTCATATGTTTAATTCCTGATAGTTATTACAATCTTTGATATCCCATTTATTCTTATAGATAGACACTAAGACAATTTCCTCCATTCGTTAAACACCTTATTAGTGTGCAAGATCCTATTAAAACAATTTTGTCAACCGAGTTATCATATCCTTCTCTAGGCAATTCCAAGCTTCAATAAGAATACCGTATAGACCTACAACTTTTGCTATCTTCATTTTTTATAGCCTCATTGGCTTCTACAAACTTAATCCTATGATATAAATTTTGCATTTCTATCTTAGATAGATTACTAAGATCTCCCAAATTCTTTTCGTTACAGCTAGTAATTGCTATTAAAAGTAATTATACCCATAAAATCTGTTTCGATTCAAATCGTTGCATGGAAAGTGGGACATCATTCAGCAAAAAAAGTGTGATTGGTGAGTGGTTTTTCTACAGGATTGAAGAAGAAAGGTAGGATATGGATGTGAAATATTTACTTAAGAATGTATAGGAGCTTGAAGAGAGGGTGTGTTGGGTATTGAGATGAGTAAAACTTTGGTAGTAAATGTTAGGCCTTAGAAATATTGTGAGTATATGCAAATCAAAAAACTCTAAGAAAGCCTTGGTTTCTTGATAGCTTGATTTTCTGATTGATTATGCTCTTTGTTTGGTCTTTGAAAATTCTTGATGTGGGTGTGTGCTCTATTCATGTGATAACTGCCAGTGACGGGTAGAAATTCGGAAAATGAAATACCTAATTAAAAGGTAATTTTGGTAAGGCTTTTTGAACATCTGTTAGCATAGTGGGTAGTTTGGGGAATTAGAGTCAGACAAAAGTGTCACACTTTTTCACCAAACTTCCTCAAGTGTTTCCTTATTATCATTGTATTAATGACTTAAACTTGTGTTTACCTATAATATTGGGACTTTTTTTTTAGTTTAGAAAGGTTACTTTTCCCTAAATAATTAGTCTTGTTACACTAAACCGTAAAAGAGACTACATATATTGGGAGTCTTAATTTATCTATTGGTGCCGATGTGTTTTGGAATCAAATAGAACATTGTTTTGTCTGAAGTTCTGAACTGATAGTCCAAAAGCGGAACATAGAGAATCTTAGGCAATAAGCAAAGGCAATCTTTCCACCACGGCAGTAAAGAATTTGAATATGCATTGAATTAGCTTTTGGACTCCAAATTGGCGCTTACTACATTGCAAGAAAGAGAAAAATTAATGCATAAATAAATTAGTTGAAGCTAAAGATAGAATCAATTGACCTAGCACAAAGAAATTGCTTTCTGCTGATGTTGTTACTTGCTGTTTGTTGCTAAAGGAGTATAGCAGAATACCACAAATGTTCTAAGATCATGATTTGACTACCTTTTATAGACCACAAGAAGTGAAATCCTACCACTACTATGATTTCTGTTCTTAGCTAAACCCTAACATCTTGGTGATTTCCAATCTTGGTTAAATCCTACTATCACTATGATTTCCATTCTTAAGTAAGTTTGGAATTATAGTTTACTGGCAAACGAAGTCTGATTCCTTGTTAATTTTGGGAATTAGAGACAATCTCAATTATTTTATTTGTATTTTTTATTTTTTATTTTTTATGGAGGTTTGTACTATATTAGGTTTAGGATTCTTATATAGACACAAAATCCTAGGAAAAGAAAGAGAGCTTATGGCTATAGCTCTGATATCATGTCAAGAAACAAAGTATGGAATGCTTGACACCCTTAGGGTTGTCTTAGTGTGTATTTTTATACATGGGAGTTAGTACTAAGTAGGAAACAAGTGTATTTTCTCCAATCAAATTAAATTTTTTTTTAGAGTAAATCCTACCATATCTACAATATATCTAACAAGAAGAATTATCCATAGTGGTCCAAGGAAGTTAAAAATTGCCTTATCTAGACCTGGCAAACATAAAATTCTTACTAACATCATCTATGCCCTCCTATTACAATTAAATTAGTGATGATGCTAATATCGTGATTCTATAATGGAACTCTGTGGAGGCTGAAGTTGAAGACTTATGTACTCATCTGGACAGTTTTAAAGAAATCTCAGATTATATTCAACTATCGTATTTTAGCGATCTTATTCAAATGTATAGTGTCTCCAGTGACTTCTTCAAGCTCCAATAATCTAGCAAAAATATCACTCAATACTAGTGAATCGAAAGAAGATGTATGAGGAGTTGAACTTGTTGAAATAGCTTGATATACATTGTTAGGGCCCATTTCCTAACAACTTAAACATTTGGGATAATTGGTGAGTTTAACATAGTGTCAAAACTCTAGTTTCAGGAGGTCTTGGGTTTGAATCTCGTTGTTCCTCATTTATTGTTGTCCACTTTGTTTGCTTGTATTGGTGTACTTTGTTTGATTTGGTTTATTTGTCTCCACTCCATGTGTGAATCGGGCTTGCATGTGAGGGGGAGTGTTGAAATATTTTGACATACATTGTTGGACTAATTTTTAAACAGTTTAAGCTTTTGGGATAATTGGTGATTTAATAGAACTTACTTCAGCCATTTTCCATCCATATTAACAACATAAAGAAACAACGTGAACAAATAGTGGTACTCAAGTTTCTTGCACGGGCATAAATACTTGGAGGAGCATTTCTCCCATCCTTTTGTTGATACATATTCTCAAGCACTACTAGTGGCAGCTGAAAATTCTCCTAGTGAATCTTAGTTCACATGATCAATCCTTGCTAGTTAGACAGTAAATCATCTGATCATTGATGGGCATGACACTATAGGTAGTCGTGGCAAAAACATCGGAGGAGATTGTAGTGGTTAGCAAAGGGGCCTCATCCCAAATGTATACACTGAAAAGATGGGCCATCTCCATGAGAAATGCTAGGTTCTTTATGGAAAATTTGCCCATGTGGCACATTCTTCCGTTACTGAAAATTCTACCCTTACGGTGACAATTAGGGATAGCGAGATTGTTTTATCTTAACATGTGGCTGTTAAGGTTGAAGTCCATGAGTTAACGATTTAATAGAAGAATGAAAGGGCTAGTTTAACAATTTAATAAAAGAATGAAAGGGCTAGTTTTCTTTAATTTGAAAATCCCATGGATTGTATATTCCAATATTTCAAATCAATAAAAATCAATTTGCTACTACATTTTCTGGTCAACAATTGTAGATCCAAAATTTGTGTGTACAAGAGAGATCGAAGAGGATGTCATCTATAGGATCCGAGTAGAGTGGTTAACGTGGATGTGCCTTGGACTTTTACTTGACCATAGAATACCTATAAAATTAAAAGGAAAATTCTAGAGGACAATTTTAAGTTCAGCTATACGTTATATGGTAAAGAGTGTTGGGCCATAAAAGATGAGTGATGCAAAAATGAAGAATCTAAGAGGAATATGTTATGATAAAAGAAAACATAGGATAAAAATGAATAGATCTAAAAGAAAATTGAGGTGATATCGATAGAAGATAAATTAAGAGGTCATTTAAGATGGTTTGGTCATGTCCAACATTGTCTTAAAAATGCTTTGGTAAGGATTATTGATTGAATACAAGTAGAAGTTGTAAAAAGGACAAAAGGTAAATCTAATATTACATGGACGAAAATTTGAAGAAAGATAAACTTTCAAATAACTTCACAGATAACATACCCCTAATCTATTGATGGAGGAAAATGATTCATGTTACTGGCCCTAGTTAGTTTGGGACTAAGACTTAGTTGTGCTGCGTTGGGTTGAGAAATAAATACAAGGACAAAGACAATACTATGTTGGGAGATGTATAATGGAGTCTTAGTTGATAGGAGAAAAGCACTAGAAAGGAAGGAGGGAACAAAGTATGAATCACCAAACTATTAGCTTGGTTGCCGCCTTCCTTTTTGGAAGATCTGCTCTTCTGCTGACAGTTTATATGTATCTAGTGAATTGCTTTCATAATTGGAATCACCTTATTGACCGCTCATAATGGCCCCAGTGCTAAGCTTGTCTAGAAGCCTCCATTCATGAATGTGTAGAACACTGCGTAGGCAAGGATCAACTGTTCTATTGGTAGTCCAAGAAATAGTTTTTCTAGATGAGAGAAAATCAAAGAAAAACATACGACTAGAGTATGCTTAAAAATTTTGTTTGGATTTTCAGCCATTTAGAAATGAATTTTAAGTAAAGGATGAATCTCTTTAGAAGGAATAAGTTTAGATGTGGCACTTGAAGTTAATGTTCTACAAAAAAATGGTTATCTTCAGCAAACTTTGAATAGTTCAACTGTAATTTTTTGTTTTCTGCAAAAGCAACATACCATTTAAGAGATCTTTCTATCTATATGTCAAACAGATAAGACAGAGGGTTCGAGGGGGGCTACAGTGGTGAGATGAAGGATCATGATTTAATCAATGGCTGTCAATTAGTATTTATTAATTCATCTTACCAGCATTTGTTAATTCAATCAAATAAACCTTTATTAAATCATATATCTTCATCTCACCACTATAGCCCCTGCAATGGATTTTCCATTGCAGTCTCCTAGAACTCTAAAACAGATGGGGTTTGAGAGTCTGTATAGAGCTTGTGAGGGTCTTCAAGACTCAAACTGTTTGAATATACGACCCAAGAAATTTGAAAGTTCATATAGTCTAGTGCTAGTTCAGAAAGTATTCTCACTTGGAATTTGAAGTTTATGGATTTGGTGGGACTGATGCAAAGTGATGCAATTTCATTATGTAAATTAGTTTTTCTTCATATTTTCATTTATTGTGAAGCCAATTATGATGCTTGCTAATTCACAGTATGGAAACTTGGTTGAGCTTCCTATTATTTATTCTGCTTGAAGGCTACCTTCTTCTTTTTCTCTCAACACCCTAGCAGTTTTTACTTGGAGTACAAAATCAGAAATTAGTTTCTGGTTGTTGTCCTAGAGAGCACTAATCAGTAAATTTGTCATCTTACACAGGCTTGATTTAGTTACTTGTCTTTGTTGGTTGTTATGGTTCTATTTAGGGGTGGAAATAGTGTCGTGTCGAGGTCTAAGTATTTGACTGATTGGGTCAACCTGAGCCTAACCCAATTTTCGTGTTGGAATACCTAACACTAACAAAACCTGTTTATTATGTGTAACACAACACTACCCATATAACTCATTCACTATATAGGTCATGTTAGGTTGACACTTGTAACACGACACGAATAACCTGTTTAACATGCCAACACAAAAAATATGTTGCTAAAAGAATGAGCATTTTTATCATTAGAAAAAACAAATAAATGGTACAAAGCATACGATATAGTATAATTACATATAATTAAACATGGAGTTGGGTACAATGATACAAATCGTATAATCTGTATGGGTAACTATTATCATACACTTGACTACCTATGTTAAACAAAATACAAATTGAAATATCCTAGTATCTACTGCATTTAATTATTCAAGTTTAAACGTGTCAGATTCGAGTCTCTTTTTTTATACTAACCCGACTTATTATATTCGTGCAAAAGCGAGTTAATCTGTTTATGATCCGGACCCATTTATGCACAATCCAACCCCGCTAACTTCATGTTGGGTTTGAGTCATGTTTACGTGTTGTGTTGGAAATCGCCACCCCTAGTTTTATTGAAGCAAAGAAACTTTCAAATATCAAAATTAAACTAAAACGCAATGCATTTTGTTCATTTTCACAAATTTATGTCTACTTTATCCTTGTTCAAACCTTTCAGTACTCAACTGATTTAAATTGTGGATATCTTTCCTTTACCGCTGTTACCATTTGGTTCTCATTCTCGGAATGCCAAGTACTTGTCAGGCATGTAAAAAGCTAAATGAAATCGAGCTCTCTGACTGTGAAATATATGCCTCTTGTGAGCCTTGTCCAATGTGCTTTGGCGCTATCCATCTTTCAAGAATAAAGGTTCTGCCTTCTTACTCCCCCTCTCCCCATTTTTATTATTATTATTATTTTTTTCATATTGAAAATTAATAGTCTTATACAATGAATATTTTCTCTTTGGTGCAGAGGTTGGTTTATGGAGCAAAAGCTGAAGCAGCCATAGCTATTGGGTTTGATGATTTTATAGCAGACGCATTGAGGGGCACTGGGTTTTATCAAAAGGCTCAGTTGGAGATAAAAAGAGCAGATGGTAGTGGGGCCATTATTGCGGAGGAAGTGTTTGAGAAAACAAAAGCCAAGTTTCCTATGTATTAATCCCACCACCTCATCCTTAACCAAGTTATTGCAAAATTATGGATAAATTACATTTTGCACCTTTATACTTTACACCAAATCTCACTTTGGTTCATATATTTTCAATTGTAACTGTTAACTTTCGATACTTACAATTGCATTTCAGTTTGGCCTTTTGCCGATTACATTTAAGAAAACATGAAAGAAAATGTTACGTGTTCATCATATATGATTAGCGCATGGCGCTTTTTACTAATAAATTTGATAGAAGGGTCAAATTAAAATTTGATTATAAGTATAGGAGGTTGATGTTACAAATTCAATATAACTTGTAGGTTGCCAAGTGTAATTTTTACCTTAAAATTATTCATACAAGAGGAAAGGTGGCTTTGGTTTGTTGTACTTTATCTTTGATTATTTTAGTATTTTTACGTCTACTGAGGTTTACACAATTTGACTGCGAGTTTTGAAATTGTGTTATCTGCACAAAGTTACAATCATCCTAACTCTGTTTTTTTCGTTTCTTCTGTCTTCAACGACACATTTATAAGTGTGATTCTTTAGTTCCGCATCATCAGTTTGGATTGGATGCTTGCTTCTTAAATATCTTTTTCGTTTCTTTCTTACTTTCTTTTTCTTTTCTTTTTTTGGGTGCTTTCTTAAATACAGCATTATATTTAAATTTTTTTGGTAGTTTGATGATCAAATTAAAGTTTTTTCTTTCATTTTGGGGGAGATTCAACATGTGTCATTAAATTATGGGCTCCTTGTTTCAAACTACAAAAAATTTTAACTTCTTTTAAAAAAATTTCAAAATCTATTGGAACAGGTTAAAATAGCGTGTTTCAACGAATTTGTTAGATTTTTTTTAAAAGTCGTACTGATATTTGTATCCAAAAGTTTCATAAAACTCCAAAAATTTTCAAGATTTTCCATTAAAATTTTATCACATGTCATTTTATATAATTTTTAACAATTTTATATCAAATCAATCACAAATATTCAACCATCATTTCAAAACAACTTTTTATATTTTAAATTCTAAAAAATTTTACTTTTGATTTTTTTGATTTTTTTTTTTTATTCCAAACGAGCCTTTTATATTTATATTTTATTTGTATTTCTTTATGTTAGGTTCATAGTTTTTGAAGTACGACAATTGTGTCAAAGGTTCTGTAATGTTTGTAAAGAGTCTAAAATCGAGCTTTGTTGATTGAGTTATTTGTCGGTTCAAAGATTTCTTCACAAACGGTTCAACAGAATGGGCTTTGAAGTCAAGTCAAGCATTTGGCGTTTGCAGGCAGCTACAGTGGAGATTGTTCGAGAAATGGTGCTTAAAAGGAGCTTGAGCAGTTGAGCTTCTGGGAAGCCTGCTTGAAAGGCTAGTGGTAGTCGGGATTTTCGGGCGATTAGATTTTTAACTGATTTGTTACCTTATCTGTTTGGGACTACGCATTGCATTATTTTACTAAACAAAGGTCTGCTTTTGAAATCGAAGAAATTATAGTACCTTGAGAGAGAAATCAAAAGCTAAGGAAATCAAGAATAACGATCATAATTCAATCAATGTTTAATCAGAACATCTCTGGGATTTAGGAGGCATCGTTCGAGGTAAAAAGTAAAATCAATCCACGGACTTGGTGCATTACTAGATCTAGCAAGCAAGAAAAGAGTATAAAGGACGGTGTCTAATCTAGTTATTCATTAGATAATCCTCTTGTAACCTCTTTTTCATAATAGATTGATTTTTGGGTAATCACCTTAGAGGAATTTTATCTAGAAGTGGTGTTAGTGTTTATCTCATTAAAGATCTAATGCTCTCTCCCTCTCTTGTTTACGTTTGTTTGATCCTCCATATTAATTGGGTTTTTCAATTGGTATGGAAGGAGGTTCACTGTTATTTTTTATTTAATTTTTTTTTTTTTTGCAAAGTTGAGATTTGGATTATGTTTAAAAATTTATGGAGAATCGTAGAGAGAAAGGGTTGACACCCCCCCCCCCTCAATTTGATGGGTCTAGTCATGCCTAGTGAAAGGTTAGAATGAGATGCCTTTTTTACAGTTTAT
>QLOD02000009.1:17381908-17396093 GCA_003260245.2 Sideroxylon spinosum
CATCGTCATGTCCGTGCGATCGTTAAGTTTTTAATCAGATGTTATTTTTGGCGACTGTGCATACAAACCGATAATTCCGGAATCATTATCTCTTCGAATCTTTGAACCATAGATCCCCACCCCAATTCATCTTTTCAAATTTTTGAATCATTTTCAAAAGTACTATTAATGAAAATGCACTCTATAATGCCTTTTCAAAGTACGCTTTCTTCATAAATCGGTTTCACGCATCAAAAATGTTTTAACTTTAATCGTTGTATGAACTTCAATTAGAATCCAAAGGTTAAAAATATAATTTCACACTTCTGAAGTTGTATTTCAAGTTCAGAAATCACCCCAAAAAAAAAAAAAAAATGCACACTAACGACTACCTTGTAAATATTGGAACTGCTTAGCTCAACAATCATGGAGCATGCAATATACAAGGGGTCAAAATAATGCACATTAATCTATTACGCAATTCCAGTAAGACTGATGTATATGGGTTCAAGACAAGAGTTTCTACAATATAATGATAGCCCACAATAAAACTTATTGTAGCCCACAACACGAATAACTATTAATGCCATAAATTTGTTGTTGGGGGGGGGGGCGGGGGGGACAAACAAAATTTAGAAATATGCATATGTAAAATCATGTGAAAAAGATCAGTCACAATGCCAGTGTGTGGAAACGATAGATCTTAGGACCGAAAAAGGGGTATCAATTTATTGAAAAAGGGCATTTCATGTAGAGGTGGAAAATGAATAGTAAGTACTAGTCTATTATATGGGGTGTTTGGACCTTCGAGAATAAGACAGGACCATCACGAAATCCTTGGCTGAGCTGCCCACCGACGCTGGTACCCTTTTCGATGCTGATGATGCCGTCCGAACCCACAAATCTACCAAGTTCTTTAGTTGCAGCGTCGGAAGCACTGGCTGACCCTGGCACATTATCTCCACCTGCAAGACAAAGAACCAAGAGAATCAGCGCATGAAACATTAGGACCATTTGTTCAAACATTAAATCTTTAAAATGCAAATGTACTCTGTACAGAAAACATTAGCTCTAGGAAGATGCGACTATGTCAGCAGGCAGGCAGAAACAGTATATGCACTAGTTTGAGCTTCCAGTCAAAATCCACATGGGTACAGTCCATAACACAATCAACTACAAATTCTGTGCAAGTTCTCAACCATCTTAGGTAGTGAGGGAATCACTTGAACACAATTTCCATTTGAGGTCCCCCAGGCCCTAGCTCTGTGTTTCAGGTATTAGTGGCCATTCATATCAAGGCAACATAGGTTTGAACGAGAAGCCAACTATAACGCACCGTTTAGATTGACATGGATTTCAAATGAATTAATTCGAGACTAAACTTTATAAAATACAAGGAATGTAACTGCGAGAAGTATATAGAGAAGTATTTTGTTAGGACTTCTATACAGATTGAATCATCAATGATGCGTATTTCAAATAACTAACTTTACCTAATTATTTCAAATCCATCATCATACACCACGGCCATTCCTTTAATTTCAAGCTGAAATCCATATCAAATCTATATTTGAATTATTCACCATCAATATTTAGTGCCCAATCCCTGCATTTCAAATCCTCGAATACAAACCCAACCTGAATTTTGTGTCATTTAAAAAAAAAATTTTCCTTTTTCCTGTGTTTTACAAAGCTTCTTCCATGTAGCCGTACTGGTAAGCTTTTAGTTCTTACTGTAACATTTTTCTGAGAGGTGAGCAAAGCAAGCAATGTTCTTTAAATAATAACGTAGGCAAAAGAAAATATCCCCAAATAATAAGTAGAACTAATCGACAAGAACCAAGGTCAAGAAAGGAAATATTTTGGATCCTTCAAGTCAGTAAACATTCGATTTGTTTGAGTTTGGATAACATTGATAAATGCAGTAATGTTTTGCAGCATAATTCAAACGAGGTCTATTGGTTTTTTAATCTTTTCCTCCATTGAAAAATTAGGACAAGAAAAAAAATGAATAATACTTGTTATACTTTTATCAAACACCAATTTTCCTCAATTTCTTGCTTGACAAAAGAAAATAAAATCAACGAAAGCTGCATTATCTACAAAATATTCAGCAATAATACAGTTTCTATACCAATTAAAGAATAAAGAGATGTGCACCTTAAGTCCTTAACACAATCACTAGTCTATTTACTTTGCAAAAGAAAGCACAATAGACTCACCTCAGCTTCGTTTGTAAGATCCAGTTTCTTGACAAGGTACTTTTGAATAAATGACACAGGCAAATTTCCATCCCTGTGAGATGGGGGAAAAACACATTCAATTGAGTAAGATATTTTTGCCTTAGAAAACGATGCCATATATATCTATTGCCAACTTCATAAACAAAACCATAATTTATGAAGATTGTGCTACATTGAAATGTTATTTTCAATAAGCCACAAGGAGTAAAGGGAACAGGGATATACCAGACAACGAGGAAGTTTACTACATATAATTGAAATATGAAATATATTAAATTAATTAGACACACAAAAAATTGATCCATTTTGTTACATAATTCCTCAAATCTCACAAGTAAATTGCTTGAATCATGGGGAACTTATCCATCAAGCATAGCAACTGACATCACCCAAATATCCAATACTCCACAAATTCTTCATATAAACATCCAGAAAACTCCAGCACCATATCTACAGTGAGTTGTTGATTACCCAATAATTCCAAAATGATGAGAAAATATTTCTTTTCTCAACACAGTTGTCCCCCTAATTTGATCCCTACATGACAATTCTTACACAATACTTAGAGAATTCATTTTAAATTCGAAGTTACAAATGCAACAAGAGAATTCCCTAATTCCTGAACATACATCAAACTGTTTCCTTTTCTTCTTTATCTAGAAGAAAATAACTACCTCCTGGAGTTCAACAGAGTTGTTGGTTTATACAAAAGCCATACATAATAGTCTTCGTGCAGCTAAGCATTCTTTCACTTTTCTTTTTGACAGTCCAAAGTTTACATTGGAAGGATATCTTGTGATTACTCAAAAGAGGACTAATTACATGTGACCACCTTAATTCAGTTAAATAGTGGTAAAATAATTCATGAAAAAGTATAAAAGAGATCTTGTAACAATACATCAACCAGATTCATGTGTACATTTTCAAAAATGATGAAAATTTTCTCTCCCATTTACAGCTAAAAGCACTTGTGATATTCACTGGTTTAGAGCAGTACTCCAAATGCTTTTAAGTTTTTCAACCACCATTCTGGATTCTATTGAAGGTGGATGGTGTCATGCCCAGAGTCCATGAGCATTATATGATCTATTTTGGGCCCTAAGTTGCAGCTTTTTAACACGGCACACAAATTACTATTAAGGCACCTCTTGTAAGTGCAGGTTTGAACCTCTGCTTTGTTGATGCAGGAGAAAGCATGGTACTATTGTGCTCCTTATAGAACCCTCGACAGGGTAGCCCCCACTTATGTGCTTTCAAATGATTTATATGACACCATATAGATACACTGAAACAACAATTCTTTCTTTAAATAAACAAATGAACAAAAATTTTTACTTAACTTTGTATAGGACCACACCATAGAAAGCATCAGAACGTGCAAAGCAGTGTTTTCATTGTATTGAGTTAGATTTGTTGCAATACCACCTAAGCTATAGAATATATTCCAGGGATATAATATACATATTTATAGTAGCATCGATATTGATGATAATTGTAATTATTCACATAACTGTAATTGATATATAATTATTCACATACCTAATTTGTGATCAATATTTAGGTTTGGTTGATGTCAAACATATGGAAATCATGTCAGCATATTGAATATCAATACATAACTGCTAATTACATTGATGATAATTGGAGATTAAATAAGTGCATTAGTCGAATTCTCTCATATTGACTACATTGCGGGTGAAAAAATTATGAAAGAACTAATATTATGGGTTTAACTAAAAAAATATTTTCTATTACTTTAGATAAGGCAAGATATAATGATGGTTGTGCTAGTTACTTGACTAGTATTCTTCCTCCACCACCAATGGATTTTAAGAAACTAAGCAAGTTCTCAAATCTAAAATCTGAGGCACTTAAGATTCTCCATGGACTATTCCTCAACCATAAGATATCTAACAGAATAGGTGTATCCTATTGAACATGGAGCAAGTCTCTTATGATAATTTTCCATTGCTTTTCAGTCCATCTTTTTCTTGCTTTCATTTTTTTCAAGTTGCAACAAGAGAATCCGACTTTCTTACCCTCTTCAAGCACGATTTCTGCATGACGTACATAAAAAAAAAAAAAAAATACAACGACAAACACGTAAATGGCCGGACTGAACTTGTGTGTTCCTGTGATACAGACTTGAAGTAAGAGGAACAAATCAATTAAAATAGTACTGAAAAAGCTAAAGAGTAGCCATGGGACCCGAAACTTACTTTATCCTCAAGTAACATGCTGATATCTGTGGCAAGGGAAAATCTCCTTCCCTGAAACCGTTTAACATCGATAAAATGACAACAAAAGTAATTATTTTTGCATGGTTTTCACAACTAAAGGGTGTCTTACTGGTCTTCTGAGGCAACCAATGAGAACCAAATTGGACATTTTCTTCTGTTTTGTTTAGCTCCAGGCATTTCCAACATAGCCTGTGCCGAGGCACACAGTCCCCCAGCAGCATTTTTTCGATCAACTGCACGCAATCTTCTTCGTTTGACCGGCCCCAGAAGCGAGCATGTTCCATTCTTGTCAACTTGAACTTTCATTTTGTGTCGATGCTCCTTAACCTTGGTTTTGGCCACTTGCACTTCATATTCGGGAGCATTGAGCGGTTCTGATTTGGCAGGTGACGAGTCTTGTGAACTGAGTTTAGAAGACTTGGTCCTGTTTGCAGCTTCAACAAGACAATTCAAGGGTTTCCATAAATCAACGTTCCCTTCCCCTTGCCATGCTTCAACATCATTCTCCTTGTTTTTAATAGGTAGCTGATCATGGAAATGCTTTGTTGGGGAAGAATTCTAAAAGAAAAAGGATGTGAAATCAAATTAAAGGCATAATAATCTACAAGCACAGGTTTGACTCAAAACCATGTCTGAAATATTAGTCATAGAAACAAGAAGAAACCAACTTCAAGTTTCATTTACCTGCCTTTTATCTTGAACAATACCGTTAAGTGCCTGAGCTGAGGTTGAGCTTTCTGGGTAGTCTTCTGTGAGAACTTCTTTCTTAATTGGTTCATCATTGGAAAAACTGGAACCTCGAATAGGAGCACTCTTTCTAGCAACAGATTTTGTTCTTCTCCCAGTCAATCCAGTCTGCATTGACACTTTGGGAGTGCTGACAACCAAGGAAGATAAAGATCTCTCCTTCCTTTTAGCCGGAAGTGAAATTGAAGGTACAACATCAGGGCCTTTGATCTTTCTTCTTTTGATGGGGAAGATTTTTGCTCTTATATCTTGCAAATTGTGGTCTGGCCTGCACATTTTCCACACACAATTGAAATGTCAGTAAACTTCTGCATAGAGTCAAGACAATTTTGTCAAACGAAATTTCCTCAAGAAGAGCACCAGAGTAACTTGATAAAATAGTCCAGGCTGTTTTTGTTTAACAGGATAATAAGATAACAATCTAAAATAAAGATAAGAAACCAGTTTATTTAGAGGAAGCAAAATCCCAAACACAATCATCACATGTGCAGGCGCACAGAGGCGCATGCATGAGTGCCCAGGTATGCACGCACACACGAGAGAGGGAGAGAGAGGGAGAGAGAGAGAGAGAGAGAGAGAGAGAGTTTAGGATTCTCCACCTGATATTTGTAGTTGGGAGCACTTAAAACAAGAGTACATGAGGGAGGGCAGAACCTAGTATGCCCCTGCTTAGTTGTGATGACAATACTTGGTTGGGAAACAAGACAAGCAGATATAGAGCCAACCTGGAGTTTCCATGGCAATGCAGCCGTTGAGATACTAAGGACAATACTAGGATATTAGTATAATTCTAGAATATTTATATTTTCATTTTATTTGTTATTTCCTTATTCCTCCGACTACTTATGGCACTGGTCAACCGAAGCAGATGGTCCATCTACTTTTACTGACCTTGTTTTGATGGTTCGCTTGCTCGTTCTCACTCAGTTTGGCAAGCGTCACCATAGTTCGTATCCTATTCATGGTATTAGATGTGAGGCTGAGTCTTTTGATTTAGTTCATATTGACATTTCGGATCCTTCCCGTGTGCCTAGTATTATGGTTTTTGTTATTTTGTTATCTTTTTTGATGTCTTTTCTTGCATTACTTGGTTATTCTTAATGAAAACTCGATCTAAATTGCTTTTTATTATCACTCGCTTTTATAGTAATATTTTTACCCAATTTGGCAAACGTATTAAATCTTTTGTTCTGATAATGCCTTACAATATCTTTAGTCTACCATGGAATCCTTTTGCATTGCTCATGGTATCATTCATCAGTGTGCCAAATCCCAACAAAATGACGTTGCTAAACGTAAACACCGTTACTTTCTTGATGTGGCTTGTTCTATGATGTTTAACACACATATTCCAAAACTTTTTTGGGGATGATGTCCTCATTGCTTGTTACCTTATTAATCATATGCCGTTTGTCATCTTGGATAATAAATCTTCCTTTCCTCTCTTATATCCTAATAAAACTCCTTTTTTCTAAGTCTCCTCATGTGCTTGGTTGTATAGCCTTTGTTCATATGCTTGTTTTAGGTAAGGATGAACTCACTCCCCGAGCTAGGAAATACGTCTTTCTTGGTTACTCACGTACACAAAAAGATTATCATTGTTATCATTCTTCTTCTCAGTTCTCATTGCTATTTCGTGTTTGCTGATTTTACCTCTTTCGAGTCCACTTCTTTCTTTCTAATCTAGGTGAACAATTATCTCTGGATCTCATTTCTAGCACTGAAGAGGAATTTGTTGCATCTCCTTATCATAGTCGCCGGGGAGGGGGGGGGGAGTCTGCTCTTCCTATACCCTCATTATCTACATAGGCGTATTAGCGAACTCCATGTCGGCAAGTTGCCTTCTATGGCTTGTCCCATTCATCTCTTAGTCTGAGGCCCAAGTAACATCATCATCCTTACCTTCATCTCCCTCAAATGAATTGCCTATTGCTCTACGTCATGGTAAGTGCACGTGTACTCAATATCCAATCGCTAAATTTGTTTCGTACCACCATACTTCTCCTTGTTTGCATTCTTTTTTTTGTGCCTCGTATTTTGCATCTATCCCAGCTTCATATAAAGAGGCACTATCCTCTCCCAGTTGGAAGCTTGCTATGGATAAAGAGATTAGTGCACTTCATGAGAACCAAACATGGGAGCTTACTCCTTTACCCTCTAAAAAACAGACTATGGGGTGTCGTTAGATGTATATTATTAACTATTTGCTTGATGGTTCAGTTGAGCGTCTTAAGGTACATCTTGTTGCCAAAAAGGCACTCAAACCTATGGCATTTGTTAATTGGAAACCTTCTCCCTAGTTGCTCATTTGAATTCTACTTGTTGTAGCTATTAGTCGCTTTTGGCCGTTATATCAACTTGATATTAAGAATACTTTCCTTCATAGGAAACTGAAAAAAAAAAAGTACATATAGATCAACCACCTAACCATTTTTGGTAATGAACATCTAGTTAAACGGTTACGCCTTGCTTCGTATGGCCTTGAACAGTCCTCTCATGCATGGTTTGACCGCTTTAGTGGTGTTATGTTTGATTATGGCTTCAGCCAATCCACTTCTGATCATTCAGTCTTTATTAACCGATGCGCTTCTAATACTAATATCATAATAGTTTATGTGGATGATATTATTATTTTTGGGGATGATACATCTGGTATTGTTGATTTGAAACGCTACTTAAGTCAGCATTTTCATACCAAACATTTGGGTGCTCTTTGGTATTTCTTTGGGATTGAGGTGGCTAGATCGAATCGTGGTCTCTCTCTTTCTCAAAGGAAATACCTTATGGATTTATTATCTAACATAAGCCTTTTGGATTCGTATCCAATTAATACCCCGATGGATTCATCACTCAAAGTTGATAATGACACAGGTGCTCTCTTTAATGATGTTAGTTGTTACTGCCCCTTAGTTGGTTAGCTGATTTTAACTGCCACTTAGTTGGTTAGCTGATTTACTCATTGTGACTTGCCCATCACTTATATTGTTGAAGTCATAATTATGCATGCTCCACGCCATCCACACTATGAGATAGTTTTTCATACTCTGCATTATTTGAAAGGCACTCTAGGTTGTGGTTTACTACACCGTCCATCATCCTCTTTCTTTTAGGGGATATAGTGATACTGATTAGGCTAGTAATCATGTAGAACGGTTTTCTACTACCTCCGGCTATCGCATGATTGTTGGTAATAATCTTGTCACTTAACAAAATATTGTGGCCAGTTCTAGTGCTAAAACTGAATACAGAGCTATGGCTCACACTCTTTGAGATGATTTGGCTTTGCTAACTCCTTCATGATTTTGGTATTGATGTTTCTCCCCCAATGTCTATATATTGTGATAATTAGGCAGCTATCTTTGTTGCTAACAATCCCGTTTTCCACGAAAACTTATTGATGTGGACTATCACTTCACCCGGGGCCTTTTACAGTGGGGGAGATCTTTGCACTCCTCATGTTACATCTAACTTAAGACTAAGGACATCCTCACTAGACCCTTGCCTCGCTCTTTGTTTCAAGATATGTTTGCCCAGCTGGACATGTTTGACTTCTATGTTTCAGCTTGAGGGGGAGTGCTAGAATAAAAAACAATCCATATCTTGTATGAGTGATTTCGGGAAAGATTTGGAGGACCCTTGTATATTTGAAATTAATAACTGGCATTAGTATGCTCGTATTATGGATAAAGACAATGTTGTTGGGATGATATAAAGAAAAAAAATAAGTCTTGAACTTCTCTTTAAACAATGTTAGTTAGTATGCTTGTATTTTTTAAATTAATAACTAGCGTTAATATGCTCGTATTATAAATAAAGACAATGTTAATGGGATGATATATAGAAGAAGAAGAAAAGAAGAAGAAGAAGCAGCCTTAAACTTATCTTTAAACTCTCTGCTAGGGTTTTCTAAATTTCAACTAGCTCGATGTTAGGTCATGATCTAGAGCTAGTGCACATCTGCTAGGGTTTTCTAAATTTCAACTAGCTCGATGTTAGGTCATGATCTAGAGCTAGTGCACATGTTTCAGGTCACCTCTTCTTATTATTTGCTTTAGCCACTACTAGACATCATATTATCTTAACTGATGGATCCTCCCAATTTGCTACTGGTAAAGGATATCTTCATCCATCTCTATTTTTAGCTCTATCCTCAAGTCTTCATGTTGCTAAATTTCTCCTTTAACTTATAATCTGTTAGTCAACTAACTAGATCATTAAACTACTCTATAACATTTTCTCCTTTCTCCTGTGTTTTTCAAACCCTCAAGACACAGATAATAATTGACTTGGGATGTGAGCAAGATAGCCTTTACTACCTTGATCCTGTAATTTATTTTTCTCATTTATCTCTCATTCTGTCTTTAGTTCATTTGTTTCCCCCTTTCCATGCATTGTTGTTTGGGCCACGCATTAAGTTAGCAATTTCAGTCTTAGTTGTATTTAAATTCTTGAATGTGACACTTCTCAGCTTAGCAAGCATCATTACAATAATTTTTTCTAGTTGCTTGAGATTCATCAAATTGAGTCATTTGATACCATACAGACATTTGGGGTCTTTCCAGCATTTCTACTTATAACGGATATTGGTATTTTATCAACTTTTTTTTTTGATAATCACTCTGACATGACATAGTTGTTTTTTTATGAAAATAGCTCTGTGTTGCCATTTATTGTTTTGCTCTTTTATAATGAAATTTTTGCTTAGTTTGGCAAAATGATCAAAATTTTTAGCTCTGAAAATGCTGTAGAGTACACTAATTCCATCATGGACCAATTTTGTACTGAGAGCATGATTTGTTAGACAACATGTCTACATGCCAACAAAATGTATTACTGAGCAAAAGAACTACCATTTTTCAGATGTCACTAGTACCCTAAGGCTGAATATGAATGTTTTCCCAAATAGTATTGGTGTGATGTTTTGACTACTTATTATCTAATTAGACGCGTTCCATCTGTCACCCTGGGCAATTAGTCGTCTTTCTCCCTCATTTATCCTTCCATTGCTTCCTTCCCTCTAACTTAACATACATTTGGTTATGTTACTTTTGTTCATAATTTGGACTCAAGTTTGGAAAAACTTTCACCTTGAGCTCATCGATGAGTCTTTCTTAGATACTCTTGCTCTTTAAAAAAGTATCATAAGATCGATATAATCCTCTCTCTCGTAAGATCTTTGTTAGTAATGATGTTACTTTTTAAGCCTTTACCCCCTATTTTTCTTCTAAAGGTGAGCTGACTTCTCGAGAGGGGAAGGTTTCTCTTCCCTCTAATGAGGAGTTGTCTTAGATTTTTCCTTAATCCTGTTTTTCCTGCTCCTAGTTTGACCCTCTTGTAGATTTATCAATACTGTTCCCATTCTGCTCTTGTCACTTTTGCACCTTTAGATCCTGAGCTACTTAAGTTACCTACTGTTAATGTCTCTTAGTCTTCTGAGGCTCCTGCCACTAATTCTCCTAGGCGCATTTTGATAATGTGATATCTGAAGAATTCCCACGGGTGAGGTTTGATTTATTGATCTTCCACCACATTGTATGTATATCTACATACAATGATATAGATTAAGACAATAGTCGCTCATATAGGAGGTCTACATATAGATATTATATCTTGTTAATGTTAATATTGTGAACTGACATAGGAAAAAAAAAAAAAGTTGCAATTGCTCGTTCTAGTGCTAAGGCAGTGTATCAAGCTATAGCCCGTATTGCCTCTAAGCTGCTTTGGGGTCATTTTCTTCTTTGTGACTTTGGTCTTAAAGTTCTAACTCCAATGTCTTTGTATTATGATAAGGTGGATTGTCATTTCAAACTACTATCTTCATTATAAGTAATCCAATCTTTTATGAATGAACAGAACATATTAAGGTGGATTGTCATTTCATCAATAATCCGTTGTCAAATCATGATCTCGCTACTCCATTTATACACTTAGATTCTTAATTAGGGGATATTCTCACCAAACCTTTGGCTTGTCCTTTGTTTCAACGATTGTCTACCACACTAAGTATATTCGATCTCTATATTCTAACTTGAGGGAGTGTGTTGCCAAGGATAACTCCAGGATATTGATATAATTCTAGAATATTCATATTTCCATTTTACTTGTTATGTCTTTACTTCTGATCATACTGGGTCTCTGGATATAAATACAAGATTAAAGGAAAAGAAAAATTAATCCCTCCAATTTTCATTCTTCTCTTCCAATTATAGCACTAATGTGTCGATGCAACAACCCATATGATCATTAATGGATAGATATCTACTAATGGTATGTAGAGATATCAAAATTACCCATACCCGATAGGTATCTGCTTCACCTGTTTCGCTCGGGAAAGGTATAGGGATATTAATAACGGGGATAGGGACGGGTTTAGGGATTATAACATTTCTCTGAATAGGTACAGGAACGGATATGAGGGTCTCCATCCCGCCCCGCACTCGTTTTAAATATTTATTAATTAACTTATACATTCTTTTAATATTTATTTAATATATATATATATACACATTTTTATTTAATATATATAATATTTATAATAATTTATAATGTTTATTATATATAATACATAATTTATAATTATTATTATGTTTAGTGGGTAAACGGGGTCATGGAATCGTTTACTTAGCGGGGACAGGTATGGAGAAAATTCTATACCCGCACTGGGGATGGGGACGGGTACGGGGATGAGTATTGCCAAACGAGAATGATGATGGAAAAGGCCATACCCGCCCCATACTCGCCCCGTTGACATCCCGAATGATATGACATTTCATGTCTCATTTAGATTGGTGGTCTTGGTAGTGGCTTTCTCTCTCAATATGGCCTAGAATGCCCATGGGAGGGAGGCAGTTTGGCACCTAGTAAAACCTTCTCCTAGCCTTGAGCCACAATTCCTTTACTGATGGTTCGAACTATGTTGTAATATGTAGAGCTTCAATAGGGTGACATTTTTACAATGTAAAATTCAAAACGAGGTAAAACATTGGTGGCTTCTAGAAATCCTATGGAGTCATCTTGCGCAAGGAAGGGACTCCTTGAGCCATGACACCTCAGCAAGCAAGTCCAATTGATGCAAAGTCAGAGGGGACGAACCATATGCATAGTCTTGTAGTCGTGAGGCTCATTGCCAAGGAGATATAGAGGGGGTTTATGTACCATCAAAAAGAGGCTAACACATGATCTTGTTTGGCGGACATGGCACCATAACAGTTAATACACAGTGTGCACGCGAGAGAGAGAGAGAGAGAGACCTACTTTCTTTCATTGTGAAGAATTGTGCATGCATGTGCACAAATAGTCAGAAACCCACACTACTGAATGATCGAAAAATCTATACTGCAAAATTCAGTAAAAACTTCTTTGGAATATGTTAGAAGTTATAAGAGATGGATTTCTCTCGCTTTAACACCTAGTTTTTAAGGTTAAAGCCGTCTCATCTTATGTGTTATTGGGCTTCTTAACCTGGTACTAGAGCAGGTTTTCAACTAAGTCTTACTATAGTCTATGCTATACCTATGTCTATGCGGGCCAGCGTGAGGGTGGCTATTAGAAATCATCCCATGACGGCCTATGAGAAAAGTTATTCATCCCATATAACAGATGGACTTCTTCTGCTTTAACACCTAGATTTTAAGGTTGATACCCCCTAATGTGTGATTAAGCTTCTTGACAGAACAATTTGTTAGTTTTCTTTTCTAAAGCTAAGTACATCCAAAATCATTACCAAACCAAGCAACATAATAAATATCATATTATCCTATAAAATAAAATAACTATATTAAATATATGAATATTTTTCGATGTCTTTTGACTCTTTTCATATCCTAAATAAGAGAATCACATGAATCCGACTCTTTGATGTGCAATTGTACTAGAGTCCATGTAACATAGCTATGGACGGAAGTCCCCCTTTTAAACAAATCAAGACAAAAGTCCCTTAAGGGAGGATGAAAGCCTCAGCGAACTCTTGAATGTACTTTTCAAGCCACATCCTTGGTAACTAAAAACTACGAAAATATATACGCAATGCAGGTACAAAACAACACAAAATGGATAATGCCTACATGACAATTTTAAAAATTATCAGGACACAACATGACTAGTATATATTAATGATAAATACATAATTATATAAACCAAACCAAACCAAACCAAACTAAGCCTTTTCCCACTAGGTGGGGTCGGCCATATGGATTTGACGACGCCAATCAAATCTGTTTTGGGCCATGTCCTCCGTTAGATTCATATAGATAAGGTCATGTCTAATTGTTTCTTTCCAACTTCTCTTAGGTCTCCATCTCCCTCTCCTACTCCTAGCAATCTCCATACTTTCACATCTTTTAACAACATGACTAGTATAATAAATACATAATTACATAATTATATACATATAAAAAAAAAACACACACACACACAAAACTACTTGTCTATTTTTAAATTATATATATACACATTTTATTAAAAAAAAATTCTAATTATAAAAAGATTAGATATTTTGGATCTCAAAATTCCTAAAAAATTAAAAAAATAAATAAAGGAGAAGGAACAAACAGTCATGCATACATAGTATTTTTTCTTACATTATTTAATTCAAGTCTTTTAACTCCGCCTATGTTAAGATATCCTTGATATAGCCGGTCCAAAACCCGGATAAAGGAGGAGGGTTGTACATTAGGTAGCCGACAGCCAGTACAATATTTAGGATTTTTTTCATGGATTTGAGACCTAACGAAATTTCGTTGAGGCGTCCCCAACTTAGCGACGCGCTGTATAGTCCGAGTACAGTAATAAATGTGCAAAGACCGCTGCATCGGCGCCCAGGTGCAGCGTTAAATAGGCAAGGGTCCTCACACTTTCCTGGACGAGTGAGAGGGGCAAGGAAGCTAGTCCTAGAAGGTTAACTGGAAAACTTATGGAAGTGGTGGATACAATGAAAAAGAGACGTATCTCAATTGCTTGCTTGCAAGAGACAAG
>QLOD02000009.1:17396193-17414501 GCA_003260245.2 Sideroxylon spinosum
GGAAAAGTATCCTTATACCCATATACAAGAACAAATGAGATATTCAGAACTGTGCGAACTATCGCGGGATTAAATTGATGAGTCATACGATGAAATTATGTGATAGAGTTATTGAGAGACGACTAAGAAGAACAACAAATGTTTCAGAGAATCAATTTGGTTTCATGCCTGAGAGATCAACCATGGAGGCGATCTTTTTCCTGAGGCGGTTAACGGAACAGTATAGAGAAGGTCAAAAAGTTTACACATGGTGTTCATTGATTTGAAGAAGGCATATGACCGGGTCCCTAGGGAGATTCTATAGAGAGTATTGGAGAAGAAAGGAGTGTGTCTCGCATATATTTAGGCAATAAAGAACATATATGATAGAGTCGTTACATCTATACAGACGATTGATGGAGAGACTAAGGAATTTCCCATCATGATCGGTTTACAGCAAGGCTCGGCGTTAAGCCCATACTTGTTTTCCCTAGTTATGGATGAGATTACAAGACATATTTAGGATGAGGTACCGTGGTATATGCTATTTGCAGATGATATTGTCTTAGTAGATGAGACGAGAGAAGGAGTGAATGCTAAGTTAGAATTGTGGCGGGAAACGTTAGAAACAAAAAGGTTTAGACTAAGTAGATGTAAAACGGAATATATGAAATGCAAGTTTAGCCAAAGTAGGTCAACTAGGGACATAGAAGTAAGTTTGGAAATACAAAGATTGTAGAGAAAGAAAACTTTAGGTACCTTGATCTATAGTGCAAAAGGATGGAAGGATTGATAATGATGTAAGGCATAGGATTCAAGTCGGGTGGACTAAATGGAGGAGTGCTTTGGGAATCTTGTGTGATCGAAAAGTCCCCCTCAAGGTGAAAGGAAAGGATTATAAAGTGGCAGTAAAACCAGTATTATTGTATGGATCAGAGTGTTGAGCAGTAAAGCATAATCATATTCAGAAGATGGTAGTTGTGGAGATGAGAATGCTGAGATGGATGTGTGGGATCACAAGGAGAGATAGGATTAGGAATGAGGAGATTAGGGGCAAAGTAGGAATAGCACCAATCGAGGATAAAATGAGAGAAAATCGTTTAAGATGGTTTGGCCAAGTTAAAAGACGTTCAATAGAGGCACGGGTTAAAATGTGTGAAAGAACGGAGATTGCCAGGAGTAGGAGAAGGAGAGAAGACCTAAGAGAAGTTGGAAAGAAACTATTAGACATGATCTTGTCTCTATGAATTTAACGGAAGACATGACCCTCGACAGATTTGATTGGCGTCGTCAAATCCATATAGCCAACCCCACCTAGTGGAAAAAGGCTTAATTTGATTTGGTTTAATTTGGTTATTTAATTCAAGTCTTTTCACCTACAATATCTATCTAACTGATGGACTCGTGTCCCCAAAGTGTCTACAAATTGTAGACTTTTAGTTAATTAATAAAATATGTTTAGAGGAGTGACCAACACATCCGGGAAATGTCCAAAATGCATTGAAAGAGTTTCTGCCAACTGTCAACTTCCAAGAGGGGCATGAGACATCATGTTTTGAGAAATGTTTGTGCTTCTTAGCTTTTAGGTATCAGGTGAGAAATAGAGTAGGGATAATCAAAAAGTGGACACTGAGAGATACTTACCTCATATAATTCTTTGGACATTAGGGAGTTAGGTGAAGCAGTTTAGAAAAAAAGAGAAGTTCATTCTAACCTTCTAATAAAAAAGTCAGATAAGAATATGCGTGGAAATATTATTTGGTATCCATAACCATTAATGGGTTGCTCATAGTAAAACCAGCATCAACGCGTTGACAACCTATCTAGAATAAGAAAATATAAATACAAGACAGGAAGTATGAAAAAAGTAGAAAATGAAAAAATATGTTAAAGCAACATAGGTATTATCCTTAAAAAAGGATTCTTCAAGAGCCATGCTCAATCTAATCAGAGAGTTCTAAACTCACTCATTAGATAGGTAACTTCATAAAAATTCTAAATTGACTTCATATCAAGGGGCCTAAGGGTGCTTCTGGGCACTTCATGGGCACACGGAAAGAGCCGCTCTGCACTTGGAAATAAAACCGTACATCTGACATTCTGACTACACCTAGAATCCAGAGTGGCGGTAGTCTCATCCATTAATGCCATTTTATTTCACACTAAGAAGCTTCATTATGGATAACTGAAACCCTAATCACTTGCATAATCTTTCATAAATAGTACCAATCCATAAATTCTTTCCGAAGAAACACAAATCCTAAAAATCCAAACGGTGGTCAAATTCGAATTAGTGGTAAACTCCTAGAAAGACAGAACTAAACCAACCATCAGCAAGAAGCAACAAACCTTATACCAAATCCCTACTGCTTTAAATACTAAACGATGTTAATTAATACATGAATTAAAAAAACCTTGCCATAAACCTAAAGGTGTATGCAACTCTTATGGCAATTTTTTCCCATTTTGTTGCTTAAGCATCGGAATATGACATGAGAATTTTTTTATGTCCACCAAAATGAAAAGGATGACTTCCATTATAGTTGATCAACATCAATATAGTTAAAAATATCATCAAAAGCAAGGCACAAGGTATAGGGAATAACAACTGAGTTACAACCACTCGACCGAGAATATAGAAAAAAATTTCCCATGTTCAAATTGAACAATCGCGTTTAAAATCAAGCATATTTAAACTCCAACAATCCTTCTATTTTCATTTTTTCCCAATTCAAAAAAAATAAAATAATGTGGAATAAAATTAATCTGTTTGCCAATGTTCTAAATTTAATCCAATTGAAAAAAAAAAAAATGCACTTTCCAGTCCATTAAATTTCCTTGAACTAGTAACTACTATTAAGCAATGAGTTAAAGGAAGATATAGTTAATGTAAAACACTCTGGAGATAGGATTATTATGATTAAGTTAAGTGTTAGGAGGAGATATGGTAAACATAATTAGTGCTTATGCCCCTCAGGTGAGTTTGGGAGATGGACATAAAGAGAAGTTTTGGGAAGATTTGGAAGGAGTGCTACTAGAGATACCCCAAGGAGAGATGGCTTTCATAGGAGGAGATTTGAACGATTATGTAGGACGTAACATACATGGATATATAGGAGTACATTGGGGATATGGATATGATAATAGAAATGAAGAAGGGAAGGATATTTTAGAGTTTGTAGTGGCTTATGATCTGATGGTGACGAATACCTTTTTTAAGAAGAGAGAGGAACATTTGGTGACTTATAAGAGTGGTTCCTCAAGGACACAAATTGACTTCTTTTTAACTAGGAAAAGAGACCACTTAGCTTGTAAAGATTGCAAAGTTATAAGGGAGAGGGCTTGACTTCCCAATATAGGTTGTTGATCATAGATGTGCAGCTCCAAAGGTGGACTTGAAAAAAGAAGTTGAATAGATGCTTAAGGATTAAATGGACGAACTTGAAAAGTGATAAACAATTAGCATTAAGGGAAAGAGTACTAGAGGAAAACGTTTGGGGGGTAAACGAGAGTGCAAATAATGTGTGAAATAAGGTAGCAGAGTGTATTAAGAGGGCAGGGAAAGAAGTCTTAGGAGAATCCAAAGATGGTGCTTCGGCGCAAAATGAGGCATGGTGGTGGAGCAAGGCTATCCAAGACAAGATAAGAGTTAAAAGAGAGCGTTTTAAATCTTGACAAAAAGATCGGAATGAGGCGAATTTAGAGAGGTATAAAGAAGCAAAAAGAGAAACCAAAAAGGTAGTTAGTGAGGTTAAGGCAAAGGCATATGAGGAGTTATATGGGCGACTCGACACTAAGGAAGGCGAAAAAGAGATATTCAAGCTTGCTAAAGCCAAAGATAAGCGGACCAAAGACTTAAACCAAGTTAAATGCATTAAAGATGATGATGAAAAGGTGTTAGTAAAGGAAGATGAGATAAATGAGCGTTGGAAAAGTTACTTCTACAAGTTATTTAACGAAAGCAGTTGTAGTGACATATAATTGGGGTCGCTTACCACTTCTAGGGAAGAAGCAAATCATATGTTCTATAGGAGAATCAGTTGGGAGCAAGTAAAAGAAGCACTGAAAAAGATGAAGAATGGGAAAGCGGTTGGGTGCGAACTACCGTGAGATTATTGAGAGACGATTAAGAAGGATAACAAACGTTTTAGAGAATTAATTTGGTTTCATGCCTGGGAGATCAACCATGGAGGCGATTTTTCTCTTGAGGAAGTTAACGGAACAGTATAGAGAAGGTCAAAAAGATTTACTCATCGTGTTCATTGATTTGGAGAAGGCATATGACCGGGTCCCTAGGGAGATTCTATGGAAAGTATTGGAAAAGAAAGGAGTGTGTTGCATATAATGAGATAATAAAGGACATATATGATAGGGCCGTTACATCTATACGGACGATTGGCAGAGAGACTAAGGAATTTTCTATCACGATTGGTCTACACCAAGGCTCAGCATTAAGCCCGTACTTGTTTGCGCTAGTTATGGATGAGATTACAAGGCATATTCAGGATGAGGTCCCATGGTGTATGCTATTTGCAGATGACATTGTCTTAGTAGATGAGACGAGAGAACGAGTGAATGCTAAGTTAGAATTGTGGCGAGAAACGTTAGAAACAAAAGGGTTTAGGGTAAGTAGATGTAAAACGGAATATATGGAATGTAAGTTTAGCCAAAGTAGGACAACTGGGGATATAGAAGTAAGTTTGGGTACACAAAAGATTATAGAGAAAGAAAACTTTAGGTACCTTGGATCTATGGTGCAACAAGATAGAGGGATTGATAATGATGTAAGGCATAGAATTCAGGCTGGATGGACCAAATGGAGTGTTTCGAGGGTCTTGTGTGATCGAAAAGTCCCCTTCAAAGTGAAAGGAAGGTATTATAAAATGGCGATAAGACCAGCATTATTGTATGGATCAGAATGTTGAGCATAATCATATTCAGAAGATACAGTTGCGGAGATAAAAATGCTAAGATGGATGTATGGGATCACAAGGAGAGATAAGATTAGGAAAGAAGAGATTAGAGGCAAAGTAAGAATAGTACCAATTGAAGATAAAATGAGAGAAAATCGTTTAAGATGGTTCGGTCATGTTAGAAGACGTCCAACACAGGTACCGGTTAAAAGTATGAAAGAATGGAGATTGCTAGAAGTAGGAGAGGGAGAGGAGACTTAAGAGAAGTTGGAAAGAAACTATTAGACATGACCTTATCTCTATGGATCTAACGGAGGACATGGCCCTCAACAGATTTGAGTGGCGTCTTCAAATCCATATAACCGACCCCACCTAGTGGGAAAAGGCTTAATTTGATTTGGTTTGGTTTGGTTTGGTTTGGTTTGGTTTTTGTAACCACTATAGAGGGCATCAAACAGCAGTTAAAATATCTATTAGAAACTCTTACCAAGAATTTCCCAGCATTTCTACTATCTTTTATAAACAATAAACAGTAAGAAGGAGTTTTCAACAGAAAATCCTTTCATCTAACTTAAAACGATTTCTTAAAATTCTATTCATCCAAGCAGATACCACTGTAGCACTAGTACTTGCACCTGCTGACCTATACACAAATTGTTGCTTCATTAACATATGTGACCAGAAGAATCAAATCAATAACACATACCTGAGTTTCTCCACTGGAATGCAGCCCAAATCAATGTCACATACAGGACAAGAATCCACCTCCTCGTCAGAAAGCTTCTCATAGATACACTTTCTGCAAACTGGTTTAGAGTTCAAATCTCAAAGGTATTAGAGATTGCCGTTTGAAAGTCAATAACTCGGCTAGCCAATTAAAATAATTAATTATTATCATTACTACTTGATTTGTAAGATGAAGTTAAAAATGTTCAAGACATTTGATGATCGCATTCTTTCTATAAACAGAACAAACAAAATATACTGCTAAAAAAACAAAAAGCAAAACAACATCCAGATATAATAAATGAAGAGAGGCTACAGAGTTTGGTAAATTCATTGCATGATCAAACTATGAGGGCTCATGTCACATACATATACCACAAACCAGGATCAACAGCTTACAAAAAAAAAAAAAAAAAAAAGAGATCAAGATTCTTGTGCGGTGTGACCTAAGAAGATTGTGGAGTCATATGTGTTGAACAAAACCATTTAATGTACCACAGGTATGATGCAATTTGGCATGATAAATTGTGAAGGACCATGACAGTTCATAGGAATGGTTATACAGAAATATAATAAGTCTTAAAATATCAAAAAAGAGTATGCCTACTAGGCATTAAAAGGTCAAAGACTTTAAAGCAACTTTTATAACTCTTAAGGAAACACCTGATCCAAACTTGTATTGGACAACTCTGCACCAAAGGTAAGAACTCAACTACACTCACACAAAAACTTGTCCCAACTATTGAGTTTGGCTGTATGAGTCTTTCCGTTCGATCAAGGGCCATAATGTCAATTAAACCCATCAAAAAGAAAGGAACGAGATACACTAAAGCATTCTCTATATGATCCCCAAACAGGACCAAGAGTAGAACTTACACAAGCTCCGATCATGTTAGATACATTGCAATATCTAAAATTCCACTGCGATTTACATGAAATTGGTCCACATGGGCAATTCAATGGTAAGATCTATACCAATTGAAGTATTCACCAATTTGAACCTCGTTAACTTCACTTTGGCTACTAGCTCTTGTGGAGCAGGTTAAGAGCTCTAAGGGACTAGTCCCGTCCAAAGTTAAGACACAGTTTGTTATGGTACACGATATGAGTACGGATACGCGGTTTGGTATTGTACGCAACACAAAGGGAGTAGGCTTAGTTAGAGCGTTATTTCAAGTCACGGTTCATTTATAGATGGGTTATTCATACATATCCATATATAGATGCATAGAGTTTGAGACAGTTTCAATAATAATTAACGGAAACAAATAAAATACTATGTAATTCTCATAATTCATAACATAATCTCAATAAATAGTCCAAATTCCAAATATCTAAGCAAATGATATAAAACCAATACAATATTCCAATACGTAAATAAATTACTACTTCATTCTATATTTTCTTTCCTTGTCATTTTTTTATACTATAGAATATAATTTAATTTTTTTGTTGGGGGTCACCATATTTCACGATCTAGACCACAAATAAATCATGCCTGGGTTCAAATGATCCAACTCACGGTTCTATAGAAGGGTGAGGGATCTTGGTAACTATGGTCCCACCAAATGTGGGGATACCTCTAGTATAAACAAATATATAAATACCAAAAGTTAAGATCATTTAAATAAATTCTAAAAGATTATAGTTGAATAAATATCAGTGAATCATTTGTTAATCATTCATTAAGAGATATGTCAGTACAAGTGATGGAAATACAAGGTTTAAATAATAGGAAATCAAATAAATATTATTACATGATGAGAGGTCAAAGGTCAGAAGTCTTCAAGATGATTTAAAACACACAACTATGTTGGGCATACTAGCTGGTACTTGTACAAGAATACATCACAATCACATTAGGTAATTTCAAAATTCTTTAACAGCAATAAATTATCACAACTTGAATGATTGTATGGTATGGATGACCGATACTACTCACCGTGAGTGAATGGTGTGTGAGCTAGGACAACTTGTGAGAGAGATAGAATGCAGCAAAGCGAAGCAAAGGTTTAACTATGATAAAGGGTTCGAATAAACGAGATATTAAGGAAGGCAGGTACTTATGGGTGGATGGTTAGTACAATGAGATTGGTGACATCCCCGCACGGTCAGGCTATATGTGGATCACGGTGATATTGTATGAATGAGAACATTATGGCTGGTTTGTTCAGAAATACCTCCATCTCTAGGCTAGTCCAGGAGGTCTTGGCACATCCTCTAACTCACCAAGCCTCTTGTATGTGATGGTCCCTCAAGTGATTATGTGCAATCACGAGACCCTTGGGATTCTCATGGGCGAAAAGTATCCCTAGAAGGGTCCTAGGCCTTGCTCCTAACCCAGGGGAATGGTATTCTTTTTATCAGAGTTGTATTGAAGTCTGCATATACTCACAGGAAACTCCAGCATGAGGGTCTATTGAAACTGGAGGGAGAGGGTGTTATAGGATCTCCCACAACGGCCCCTGGACCAGAATGCTTCCGCAAGAGTAGTGGTATCTAGGGGAGTCTGGCCAAGGTCGGAAACTCCATGATGCCTCCACAGGGAGGCCAGGGGTAAGGCTGATGGTGCCAATCAACTGCATAACAACCACATCGTCCCATCTGACACTAACATCTAAGTTCATTGGCATAAGAAAACATTTCTTATGTTCTTGAAGCATAAACAACCTGATCCTAATAATATAAGAACATTTATTTTTTTGAGAAAATACAAATTGCACGAGCCGAACTCCAAATCCCCCACCCTCCCAAGGGGAAAGGATAAAAAAAATGAAGTAAAAATAAAAATAGTATCGAAATAAAGAAGACCAAGAAAGTACTTAACATGGTATCCAGTCCAATAAAGTAGGCAAATACAAATAACAATTAGGATTCAGCAATAAGTAGGGATGAGTGGATTATACCCATGTCACAAATTATAAGGAGAACCCAACTCAAAATCCCATTGAATATGGAATTGCAAGAAGACATGTACATATCATAGAAACCCAGGTAGATAGGAAGAATCAAGTTATCATATGCAACATATAGGTAAAAGAGCATTCAGAACAAAAGAAGTGGAGGAAGATAGCAGAGGAATACTAACAAGTATGAAGGCATAGAGAAATCGTAGTTGCATCTCTCAAAAGGTTGTCACAAAGAGGACATGTCATGCACGCCGCTAACGCCTCCCTCCGCACTTTCACTAACTGATTCATCATATATATATATATGTCTGTGTGTGTATCTACTTCCCCTCCGTAAAGTGCATTCAACTCTGAATCATTTGGAACGACCAATTTAGAAAAATTGCAACGAAATCAGAGGTAAGACGTCTTCCGCTTTATGGGTACGTAGAAAGAGGGATGAATGATGGGTACAGATCTGTTGATTGGAACAATATGGGAGATTTTGAGCTGAAATTTAAGGTTGGAATTAGATTGTTTGGGGGGAATTTACGTGGGGTTAGCTGAAAATGTTCAAAGACGAAGAGTAGCGAGGTTGATCAGGTGGAGAGGATTGGAACACATAGATAGATAGATAGAGAGAGAAAGAGAGAGAGAGAGAGAGAGAGTTTCAACAGAAGAGCATGAACGACGAGCTAGGCAAGGCAAAGAAAGAAGCGTTCATACGCGCGACGGAACGGATTTCGGAATACGACTGGTGGTTAACGGCGCCGATTTGTGAGGTTTGATAATATGTCCAAGCAAGCCTTATAAGAAATATGAACTTCCATATTTTTTTTTTTTTCACTACCAAAAACCAGACAAATAAAAAACTTATTACACACAAAATCATTAACCTTTTTAACTTTTTCTAATTTTTGTTAAACTTTTACAAATTTTTATTAAAACACATAATTTTCATCAAAATCAACACATGACAACATTGGTACATTACAAAAAGTAAAAATTTTTGATTTAGTAAGTGTAGATTGAAGATGCATTTGGAGTGACAAAAAGTGAAATAAAATGAGATAAATTACAGATTCGTAATTTGTATGATTAGATAAAATAAATAAATAACTGTTAAAATTTTTCAGTATTTTTCACTATTTTTTTAAAATCTTTAGTCATTCCAAACGAAACCCAAGTTCGTTAAAGTTCAACTATATTTATTTAATAAGATAAAAGTTGTTTGCACCATAATTAAGAATTTATCAGGAAAAAAAAAAGTGAAAATAACTCAAGCTTACTATTTGTATTTGAGTTGATTTGAAAAGTTAAAAATAGTTAAATTAAAAAATTAATTTATAAATTACATCTATTTTCATATATTTTGTAACCCACTCAATTAGTAATATATATTTTATATTTTCTTCGATTTCCTCTCTTATTTATTTATTTATTTTGTCATATCATTTCCTTTTTATTTCCAAATTCTCAATTAAATCACATCCTAAACAAATCTGTTTAAGTACATTTTTCAAGATCAATGAATAAAACAAGTCAGGCTTGAACAAAAGTCAGATCGAATCAATTGATTCACAAATTAACTTGTTTATTATTTGTTAACGGGCTGTTTCACCTAGATCCCCTAATGTTCCTAACCATATCAAATTATTGCAATAAAAATAACCCCCAAATATTAGGGTGTTTGGGGTAATTTTATTTAGTAAGCTCGAGATCGTATCCATAAGAAACCCATTAAATTCACGTCCCATGGTTCGTGCTAGGTGCAGATATCTACTATGTTCTTTTAAGAAAGGTAATAGAAACTTGGGATTTTGAATTGAATTTGGTTGAAGATATAATCTAATCTAATTAAGTTTAAAAGAATTAAAAATAAACACTAAGAAAGGAATAACAAGAGTAATGGAAATAACTAAAACACAATAATTACATTATAAATTAAATTAGGGAGACGATAATGTCAGAGTAGTATTTGTTAATGCCAAAACACAATTAATGCTTCTTTTATTTGTTGACAAAGTTTCCCTTATCTATTATTTAATGTAACTTTCTCTCTCCCTCATTAATTGCTCTCTCTAAATCTCTCTCATTAATGAGGGGAAGAGAGTAAGCTATATTAAATAATAGGTAAGAGTAATTTTGTCTAAAAAAAAAAGAGAGCATTAATTGTGTTTTGACATTAATAAATGTTACTCTAGTATTATCACTACCCATTAAATTATTATAAAATTAAACTACCAAGAAATCTAGTGATTAAACTAGGGTAATAAAAACAGTGAATGATTAAGTGAAAATAAAATCTAAACAAATTTTAATTAAACCTGCAAAACCAGTGAAATTACTTAATCAATTGGATAGGAATACAAATATGAGATTCAAAATTCACATTTTGGAAAAATAAACTAAAAATATGTTATCGTGAAAACCATGTTATCCAAAGCACAATTTAAAAATCATGTTTAAGATTAGAAATCAGAAAATTGATTTTGATTTTATCTTTGGTCTAAATTTTAATTCCTTTGAGTTCAAGTTGTTTTGAAAATTCTAATCATACAAGATCACTTGTGATTTCAAAGAAATATAATTGATCTCATACGTTTTCAAAATTCTTGAAAGAAAAATAAATAAAATTTAGAATCAAACCCTACATATAGGGATTATCTTTGCATGCACAATTTGAAGAATCTAATCAACTAAATAATCACCCTACCCATCTTTGATGGGTTGAACAAAGATGAAATCTAGCCTAACATGTTAATGAAAATAAAACAGCAAATAAAAGATAGGAATAAGAAAACAAACTCCATTGAATTCAATAATAACGAGTAATCTTCAATCTTCAATTGAAAGTAATGTAAAACCTAATCTAGAAGCTCTCAAAAAAACTCTGAGAAGATGCTTAATACCTACTACTAAAAACTCCTATGACAGCGTCTACTTCATATGAATATAATATAAGTATATATAGTACATCGTTGTAATCAAGAAAATCCTAAAACTAAACTACATTAGTTATGGGGTCTGGATGGCTCGATTCCTATCCGAATGGCTCGATTACCATTGGGACGATAGAGAGCAATTAAAATTTCACGCAAAGCTTGATACCATATTGTCTTTCTCTGTTGTTCGGACGACAAAGTCATTGATTTTCGTGTCATTCTTCTTTCCTTAGCTTTCCATTCTTTCGCTCCTCGACATTTTTGGTCTTTTTGTTCCTTTAAAAGCCTATAAAACCTACAAATCAAAAGAAACCAATGTAAGAGACGATATTATTCCGAAACAATGAAAATCAAGATTTATGATTAACTTTTTCAAGTGTAATTAGTTTTAATTAATAGGGTATTTGCACCCCTATATAGTTCCACAACCATTTAAAATTTCAAGGAAAAAATTCATTAATTACAAAATAACATCAATAATTTCTAATTTTTAGAAAATATACATTCATAAAGTACAAACTTTACAATATGCTCGAAACTTTTGGGATTTGATACTAGTAATAAATTTGTATAAAAGTACTCACGAATAATAATATATCTACACAAAAACACTTACAATATTTTATAAAACATTATTATATTATGAAGAAATACTTATATATTACTAAAAATCTTAAATAATTACATAAAACACAGGTATTATAAGAAGGGGAGAAGCATTTTTCTTCGATGTCTCTTGACGCCTTTTCATATCACACTCGACAACTTTTCATATCATAGAATTTATCAATAATTATATGTAAGGCAAATTTCTCTCTGATTTCTCTTCCATTTTATGCTGAAACTTCTTTTATCCCATATAGTTGGGATACCAAATAAAGCTTTTATAATAAGAAAACAGGAAATTAAAGGTTAATTTAGTTACCTTATAGGAAGGCCCTAACACAAAAGTTTGCTTTTATTATTTCAAAGGACTATAAACACTAGTAGTAAATGCACACATGATGTGTGTGAAAATTAATTTATTTTATAAAAATTATATTTTTAAATTTATATAAAATATAAAAATGTGAAAGCATACAAATAAGATGACCTTTTTTTTCCGGTTATATCTATATTTAACAAATCTTTAGTTCTTATCTATTCCTGATCTCAACATCATGTATTTTTTTTCTAGTCTTTCTCCCTTAGACTATCTTTATTTTCCTTTTTCTTTCTACAAATATCCTATTATCTCTATCTTTTTAAGATTTTACTAAATTTTACTTATATTCGATCATCTTTATTTTTCTAAGATTTTACTAATTTTTATTTTTTTATTTCTCAAAGATTTTATTACTTTTTTACTGATATCTTATCATCTCTATCTTTTCAAGATTTTAGTAAATTTTATTTTTCATTTCTCAATATGAAACTTTTAAAAAATCACAAGCACTGATTTTTTTTCTAGTTCTGTTTCTTAAAATTTATATGTTTCTTTTCATGTCAGAACAACCCATTTATATTGAAAATTCACATAATGGATTAATTTGATAGAGAATAAAAATATATGCAGCAAATTACCTCCTACGGTATATCTCCGACCAGCCATCCGAATGGCAACAGTAATCATCATCTTATGGTAGATTTTATCTATTTTGTTTTTTTTTTTTTTTTGCTTTATAACAACCCACTTACATTGAAATTTCACATAATGGATTAATTTGACAAAGAATGAAAATACGCAGGAAATTAGGACTTTCGACCAACCCTCCAAATGGTAATGGTAGTCATCATCTTATGGTAGATTTTATCCGTTTGCTGTTGCTCTATAACAACCCATTTACATTCAAATTTCACATTAGGGATTAATTTGGGAGAGAATGAAAATGTGCAAGTTATTACGTCCTACAATAGACCTCCAATCAACCATCCAAAAAGGGCAATGGTAGTCATCATCTTTTCATCTTAGGATAATCATCAGAAGTGTGTCATCACCTTTTTATCTTAGGATAATCTTCAGAAGTGTTTCATCTTTCAATCTGTGAACGGTTTACCAGTTTGTCAAGAAGTCTATTTTGAGATTTAGTTTTGGAGAGGATTTGAAATTTTTAGGATAATGTTATGAATGATTACATGAAAAAAACTATTGTTTAGTTTTGGAGAGAAGTTGAAATTCTTCAAGATAATATTATGAATGATTACATGAATAAATAAATAAACCATTGTGAACGGTTATGTGAAAAAAAATGACTTGTTTGATACTATGTAACTACCTTTTTTTTAATTTAAAATTATCTTTATCTTACAAATTTAACCCTGACTTTACCCCTTCTTACAAATTTAGCCCTAGCTTTCACCAAAACTGATGCTTCATAAAAAATGAGCTTTACCAAATGTTAAAGCTCGCTCTTTAAATAGTATAAATGACTTTCAAATGATTTTGATAATGGAAGTCAAGTTTCAGGCCTATTTTTATCAATAATACCAACATGCAAAAAGTATATGCCAGTTTAACTGATAAATAAACTAGATCCACTAGAGCTTATTTTAGAAAATCAAGGGTGCTTTCTCCAACATATGCTATAGCAGCAAAATGAATCACAGCATCAAATGCATTTTTTTGAGAATATTTTATTCACCTAGAACTTTGATTAAGGAAACAAAGTGGACAATTGTATGTTAAGATGTATAAATCAGCAAACATATATCTCAGCTTCTACATCTTTCACGTCAACTTTAATAAACTGAAGTCTCTGAAGTTTTAGAAATAGTTCTTGTAAAACCTTGATGGTGCCTAGGTTTCCTTGAGAGAGATTATCTTGTTACATGAGAATTATTTTTCCTTGAAAATCTAATTAAATAGAACTCCAAGGTAGAGTAAAAAACAAAGAACATTTCTACATGTTGTGAAAGAGAGATGCCACTATAGTTACATGGTGGGAATCCTTTAAAAGCTATAATGTAGCTAGTGAACCAACATATCCAGTACTAGTGGTTACTAAGACATGAATAACTCCTGGCTCATAATGGGACAACTAGGGAGAAAAATGAGTTAAAAAGAATGATGAAACAGAAAAATTGTTACCTTGAATGAGATTGATGTGCATTTGATAGATAAAATGTCAAAAGAAAAATTTAAGACTTATAATAGACTCCATTTCCATAACCATTATCAAAGTTTAGCAATAGTTACCATCAATTAACCAACAAAACCCACAATTAATGGGGCTCTGAAGCTTGACAATGACCCAAAATAGGTTAAGAGGCTTACGCTAAATTTCTATCATAAAACTTCATAGCAGATTCATGGGATGTACAATTGGGGTAGCAACAAGCAACTATTAAGACCCTGTGTGTGAACCTTGAACACCTCCATGCTATAGATAGAAAAATCTTAATTTTCCAACCCTAAGGTTTGAACGGCAGAGGAGCTGGAGCATCGGGATATTAAAAGAAACGAGGGATTGTAATCGGGGAAGAATATGGGAAATGTTTTACCGAGCTATAAAATGGCACTATTTTGATTATATCTACTTTTACCGACCAATTATTTGGTAAAGGAATGACATTATTACCAACCAACAGTTAGGAATACCTTTCAGATTTTTGCTTTCTACCTTTTCCAACTAAAACTTTTAGTCACCACTTCTCTAAAAAATTGGCGGGAAAAAATATTCGCCATAATTTCTATTATTTCCGAATAATTAGCTAACAAAAAAAGGGGAGAAATATTTTTGTTCCCTTTCTAGACCAAAAAACTTAGTTGCCAATGCTCTAAAAAATTGGAGCAAAAAGAATATGACACCATATTTCTTATTATTACCAACCAATTGGTCGGCGAGAAAGGTAGGAATATTTTTGTTACCTTTCTCGACCAAATAAGTTGCTCACTAATGCTCTAAAATTTTGGCACAACAAATTATGGCACCATATTTTCTATTATTATTGATCGATTAGTTGGTAAAAAAAGAAAAAAAATATTTCTGTTATGTTTCCGGACCAAATTATTGGTCACCAAACGTAAATGTTGGTCAGGAAAAGTTTTATTTATAGGGTGTTTATTTTTTTACATTGCCAACTGATTAGTCAATGAAAACCTAACATTTAGCAAGCAATTTTGGTTTGGTTGGCAAAAGTGGCTAGAAATAATGCTCCTTGTTGTAGTGATATGACTGGAGATTAGTCATTTGAGTTGCGACACCGTTTTCCATTTGTGATTATATTAAGATAGACTCTAACAGCATGCATTTACATAGCATAATATTATATGCTTTGAATTTGGTTAGCTATTTTCCATACCCATCCTAGTACTACCTCTATTCAAGCACCTTTAGTATTGGAGTTTCTACTGAATCCAGTATCCCTCACGGCTTCAAAATGCATTGTACTTTATAGATATTGAATATTACATATATATTATATCGTTTCTTTACCTAAGCGTTATGGGATGGAAGATATTGTTTCTCTACTTCACTTTTTATTTTACTCTTCTGCAGGCAGTGTCCTTTGCAAGCAGGTCTCTCACAATCCTTGACAATCCTTACCTTAATCAGGCACTTGCCTCACGTGACTTGATACTTTCAGCTGGGTATTAGCTCTGATGCGATTTGTAATGACCCACACCTGCATAGTATAATATTGTTGCTTTGGGCTTAGTTAGCTGTTTTCTAGGAGATCACCTATCCTAGTATTACCCTCGCTCAAGCACACTTAACTTTAGAGTTTCCACTGAATCCAATGCCTTCACTGCTTTAAAATGCATTGTACTTTATATATGATGAATATTACATATATGCTGCATCTTTTCTCTACTAAGATGATGTGGGACAGAAGGTATTACTTCTTTACTTTACTTTTTATTTTACTATCCCATAAGCAGATTTCCTCATAGGTAGGTCCCTTGTAATCCCTCACATAAATGTTTGGCGTAAGTGTAAACGTTGTACTCAGTTGTCCCACGTGCTTTGCTAAGTGTCAATCGTCCCAGGACAAGATTAAAAGTAGATAAAGATTGGAGAATGTATTGACCATTGCATTACATGTACATTGTTATATTGAATTTTTGTTTAGATTGTCGTAGGTTATATTGTGTTTGATTATAATACACTCACGCATACTTGCACGGTCTTACTTATTGGGTGGTGATGCTTACCTTTTTCTTATTACAAGTGAACCTGCAATGCTAGGAAGCAGTTACCCTAAGCTTAGCTAAAACTGATCGTTATGATTTAGTAGTTATTTTATTTTATTGATGGATTATAATACTTTTATTTGTGCGACCCATGGTGTGGGTCCCAAACTTTATCATATCTTGAAATTGTATTATAATGATGTTTATTATTTATTGTGTAAGTTTTTGAATTGTGTCATTAGGATGTGACGTTGAATTTTATTATTATAATGTCATTTATTATTATTTTAGCATAAAAATGAGAGATAATAGTAGATGCTTTGACTATTATTACTTATTGTGACTTGACCTTGGATCAAATTTTTATTTATTTTGTTTACTTCTCATTTTCCCATGCCGTCCGTCTCAACCTACAAGGTTAGGGGCATGACATTTTTAATTAAAAACATAAAACAATTTCTATATATTAATTAGGCTTATAAATTTTAATATATTTAAATTGGTCACTTTGGTCATATCTATATAATAAGAAAATTTAAATATTTGAATTTGGGATATTTTTAATCATTATATCTTTTTAATGGCTAATATTACATCTTTTTCTCTCTACTTCAATTGTATTTTTGGTCATTTCAAATGGAAACACACTTTTTCATTTTTTCCCTTTTTGAATATTTTTATTAAAAATTCTAAATTAATATTTTTAAAAATGTGATAATATTTGTATTAAATAATAAAATTTTATACATTTATTAAATACTGTGTAGATATATATTAGAAAAAGACAACTAAGTTTTTTTTATTCAAAATAAAAGTGATATTTAGATTTTAATTTTCTTTAAAAATTTCTTAAAAAATAAGTATTTAAATTCAAAATTCAAATTTGAGATACATAAAATTTTAAATTTCAAATACATATATTTTTACAGTCTTTGTATCATCAATATAAAATTATGTATAAATGCGAACAATTTCTGGTATCTATATATATAAATATATATTACATATTTTATCATTTGGAACACTAAAAGAAACATTACTTTCAACGATCAAAAATTTGGTCGCTAAAGGTCTCAATTTGATCGCTAATACCTTCACCGACCAAACTATATTTGATCGCTAGTTGGTCATAGAACCTTACTCATAGATAATTTTGCTGAACAAATTTAAATTTTATCGCGAAATATGAACATTTGCCGATCAAATTTAATATTGATAGCTAAATCTGGCTATAGAACTCCATAAATGCAAGTGTATGTGTGTAATTTTATATTCGACATGTATATTAACATAACATTAAATTAATTATACAGTCCGAAAATATAACATTTTACTAATTAATTAAACATACTCTTGCTGAGAAAATATCGAACATATTACAACTGTTATTTAACAAGGCTTTATTTGGAAAGCATGCATAAATATATCAATATATAGTTGAAAATAGAAATAGTTTATTTATTCCTTTAGTTGCCACAATTCACGAACTGGTAGTTCACGATAAGATGGCCTTGTGCGTAGCCTTTTCCGTCCGTGTCTAGTTGATTGAACACACCAACGTCCAAATCTAACCCTCCATTGCTGCACTGATCCACAATTCTCACTGTTACTTGAGCTCCGGTATCAGTGTTTGTGACCTGCGTGCATGCATAATTAATTTAATTGAAAGTAAGCAAAAGTTAATTAATTAATTAGTAATTAATTTTTCTCTTTTAGAAAGAGAAAATGGGAAAATAAAAACAAT
>QLOD02000009.1:17435063-17446916 GCA_003260245.2 Sideroxylon spinosum
GGAAAGGCAAGAAGAAAACACATCCAGTTATAGATATGATACCATGATATACATATAGATAAACAAGAAAAGTGTTATTTTGGTGTAACTGGTTTTCACAAAACTCACCTTTTTCTGCATAAGCATTCCAAGTTCCTCCTTGAGTTTCACATAACACTCCGCCAGACTTGGATCCATGAAGAAATCGATATATCCTTCCAACATTTTCAAATGCCCAGCCTAAAGGATATCCAAATTTAAAATTACAGAATCCCATTGTTCAAATTATCTAAAATAAATCTTAAAAATATTTTCCGACAAAGAAAATTACCTGAATCCCACAACTGAGAGTACCACCAAAAAGGATTAGAATAGAGTCAGAAACACCCGTTGAATCGCGTATGAAAACAGTATTGACCTTTACTTTTTCACCAAAGACTAGCCATGGGTAGGGAATTGTCTGGTATCGTGCATTTACTGAATTCTGAAGCAGATTAAAAAGCCCAATGAGATAAATGTATAAAAAACAGAGTCTAGAATATCCTTTAGACAAAGGTCCATATGGATTCTCTTTCCTCGGCCAAAATATAATTATCAGAATAAACAGACAGCTTTTGAGAATGATTTGGAAGTATTTCCATCCAATGAACGCTTACAAAAAAGAATAAACATATCTGAGAAAGATAAACATTTGCGTATGATGGGGCAGATTTATACACACTCAATCAAACATTTTATGCATGTGTGCATGCAAGATAAGTAGTTGTTATGAGTGTCAGTTTATCATACGCACATATATAGCAAAGATGAACCTAAGCCCATATAGCACAAAATCAATCCAGAGACAATAACATCAACTTGATGCTGATTTAGATCCACCTGCTTCCGACAACTGCAACATTGTCCTTGCTAAAATAGCAACATTGTACCCTAACATATCCATCTCACTGATTTTAGTTCCAAAAAGTTTTTTAGCAATAAGAATATAAGTTCATTCCTTCATCGCCTGAAGTATACGTTTTAATCTCGTTAATGAAAACATGAAGTTTCCAATCTATGGAAGCCTGCAATTTTGTACTTTCCTGATGTAAGTTCTTTCGGTGTGAGAAAAAATATGTTTAATTGTATTCAATCCTTTTTTATTTTGAATTTGAATTATATTTCTTGAATTTTTTTAATGGTCATGCGAATTTTTTGAGAACTTCAGTTATTATTAACATTTTGGGTCAGAGTTGAATGTGTATAGATCCACAAGGAGCATGAATAGACATAGGACGTGTACAATATGATACCTACTAAACGTGAAATTTATTTTAAAAAAAAAAAAAAAAAAAATCAAGCTACAACATGGCAAGGATACATGAGACAACATATAAGGCTCTGTTTGGAGTAACAAAAAAATCTGAAAAATAATGAAAAATACTGAAAAATTCTAAAAGTATTCACTTTTTATCTCACTAACGAATTATAAACTCACAACTTATTTCAATTTATCTCATTTTATCTCACTTATTCTCACTCCAAACGCACCCTAAATATATGTTTCTAATATGCACACATTAGAAGTTTTTATTTATTTATTGCAAATAAATAAAAATAATAAGTATAGGGATATTCTTGTATCTGTTTTATAAAAATCCATTGCTAAACAAACTGGGACCATTGCCTCTAGAATTCTTGAACTCAAAAACTTTCAAAGGGAACAGGTTTTTTTTATTTATTTCAAGGAATTCCAAGTTTTTCTTCAAACTTCCAATGTATTTCTTGTGTTTAAATAGTACAATTGTGCATTCTCCAAGTGTTTAAAGCATGTCCGTTTAAAGAAAATATTAAAAAGATAAAACATAATTAGACAAATACCGACGCATGTGGGTGAGTGTCCAACAGTCACAACACCTTAGAAGTATTTCTGCTTCTTGGCTGATGAAAGTTGCAAGTGGGACCAGTGAAGCTTTGGCTTCGTTGCAAGACAGTTAAAGCTGCTAACAATGCAACATACAACAGAAATCACTGCAGCATGTACTATTGCCTATTCAAAAAGCATAGTTTATGTTGCAGTAGCAATGATGAAATGGACTAAGACAACCTCAACCACCGCAACACAACCATCATCTCCATTCGCTAGGGCTTAGTTGCACAAATTGTGCATAATATAATTTTATAAGCATATATTTGGAGCAAGAAACTATAGATATGAAAAGTAGTCTCAGAGTTTCATTTAGCATCTCAGACTGCATGCAATCACTAGAAGTTGCAAATTTCTATAATTCTGATACAACACTTACCGCATAGAGGAAGACCTGGCCATCATCCATTGTTTTGAAAGACATGGATGTCTCCCTGTGCTGCACATGGAGAGAAAAGTAGCGCATGTTATCTGAAGAGATGTATCAGATATTAACTACAAGTGCAACTGAAAGTAGAGTTATCCCACCACTACAGATGCTATTCCAGGAAAAAGCCCAGAAGATATAACTGCACGAACCAATGACTGGTTGTGACTTAATCTATTGTTAGTGCCAGCATCAGCATCTAGCAATCCAGCATCTCTCAAAATGAAGTTAAATTGCTTCCGAAGAGAATGGATGGCTTGTAGTGTTTGGGCAGAAAGGAAATTCCTCCAGCAATACTCATATGCCGATCCTTCTCTTTCTGCATCTTTCCACCCTTCATATGCACGGACAAGTGCCATATGATCACTATAGTCCTTTGCTGAAAATCTGGACTTTGCCGTCCCTGCCAACTGAATCAAAAAATAGAATACTTGCGAATTATATTTCTTCAGAGTAAACAGGAACAAATAATTGAGAACCTTTTACCAACATCAAGCAAGAATTCATGCTCTATTTAACAGAAAGGGCGGGTTATAAGGACAAGTGGTAGGTTTCAAGTTACCACAATACAATGAAAATTGTAATATTATGAGGACAAGTGGTAAGCTTTAACTTACCAAAATACAATGAAAAATGCAGAAATTGTACAGCACATATTGTTCATGGTGGCCATAAGACCGATCCTAAAGACTTTTCTTAAATCAATAATGGGACCGATCCATTTGCATATACTTTTCATTGCAGTTTCCTTTGGTGGGAAGAAAAAATAAGAAAAGAACTGGGGAATTTACAGATTGAGCTTGTTTTTAAAGCCTTTCACAATTTTAATCCCAAAACCTGGTTGTGAGCGAATTCCCTCAGCAACCTTACGTGTAATAAATTCTTACAGCTCTCTGAATATCTGAAGAGCCTCAATGTAAAGATTATATAATAATTTAAATGGCATTATAGGCATTATAAGCACAATAAGTACAATAAGTTATTTTGAAGACATCCTACCAATGGAAATTGACAAGATGAACAAGAAATAAGCCATAGGTTTTTAATATTTTTAGCATTATTTTTGTTTCCTAATTGGAGTGTTTCTACTCTGGCTTACTAATGCAGCCAAGGAAAAGTAAACAGCAACTAAAGATGATATTAGAGAGAAAGCAATAGGATTCCAGTAAGAACTCAGCCTAGGGCCGAAAAAGCAACAAACGCAGCTTTATTATCTTTTGAAAAAACACCAAAAACATGAATATCTCTACTACAACATAAAGAGACTATATATAATAGTCTTGACAATCCTAGAATCTTGACCCTTCATCTTAAAAGAATAGAAAAAATCATAACCATCCAAACTCCTTATAAGTCACATGACACCGTTAGTTATTTTTAAAAGAACTCATAAGCATGAAAATAAATAGACTCTAATTAATTAAACTATGCTGCTACATCAACCACTTCGGGTAGGAAGAAGTCGACTACGACGAGAAAACCTTGGTAGTCTCTTCATATATCTCACGATCAATCTTCTTCAACTCTTCATAAACAATCCATGTGCCTTCAGTAGTTGGTTTACCCAACCATTTCATCAAGAATCGCCTATATATGTTGCCTCTTCTGGACATAACTTCTTTAACATCAAGTACATCTTCAGTGACATCATTCTTCATCTTTGGGAGTTGTTTAACCTGTTCTTCAACAGCTTCAGCGTCTCCATCAAACCCATCAAAGGAACACAAATCAGAAACATTAAACACGGGGCTGAAATGCAACTCTGGTGGTAGCTCAAGCAAATAAGCATTTGAACTTATTTTTTCCAACACCTTATATGGACCAAACTTCCTTGCCTTAAGTTTGTAATAAGTTCCTTTAGGAAACCTGTGATGCCTCAAATAACCAAAACCATATCTCCTTTTTCAAACTCCTTCGCACGATAGTGTTGGTTTGTACTTGTGGCATAGTCTTCATTGCTATTCCTGAGAGCATTCCTCACTTCTTCCTGTACCTTTCGAATATGATCAGCAAAGGCTTCTCCATCATCACTAACTCGTGCTTCATGTGACAAGAACTAATGGTAATGGAACTAAGTCCAAGACATGTTGAGGTCTCAGTCCATAAGCTATTTCAAAATGAGTCTTCTTTACAGTTTTGTTTACGAAATTGTTGTAAGCAAACTTAGCTTGTGCTATGATAGAATCCCATGTCTTTACATGATACCCAACCAGACATCACAGCATATTACCCAAACTTCGATTAACTACTTCTGTTTGTCAATAGTTTGCGAGTGAAAAATGTTAGAATACTTCAAATCAGTCCCAAATTTACGCCATAAAGTCCTCCAAAAGTGTCCTATGAACTTCACATCCCTATCAGATGTAATAGACGATGGAATACCATGTAGCCTTACCACTTCTTTGAAGAATAACTCAACAATGTGTACAACATCAGAAGTTTTTGAACAAGGAATAAAATGCACCATTTTGGAGAAACGGTCAAAAACAAGAAGGATAGAATCATATCCCTTTGATGTCTTTGGTAGTCCCAGCAAGAAATCCATGCCTAAATCAATCCAAGGAATTGCTGGTTCTGGTAATGGTGCATACAAACCAGTGTTTTGTGAACAACCCTTACCAACTTGGCATGCATGGCAACACTCATCAATTTGCTCACATCCTTGTACATTCCTGGCCAAAAATAATGTTCACTGACCATTGCCAATGTCTTGTCTCTGTCAAAATGTCGACCCAATCCATTACCATGAAGTTCTCTAATAACTTGTTCCTGCAGAGACCCTTTTGGAATGCACAACTGATTGCCCTTGAACAAATACCCATCTTGCAATCTATATGGCAGCATATTATCCCCTCCTGGTTTTTCCAATTTGGCAACAATTTCACCAAAAGTTGGGTCATCTTCATACTGGTTTTTCAATACCTCAAAGCCAATAACTTGGGTTGCCAACACAGTTAACAATAAAGTTCTACTCAAGGCATCTGGTACTTTGCTAGACTCACTAGTTTTATATTTGATTGAAAAGTTGAATTCTTGCAGGAAAGAACTCCACTTTACATGACGAGAATTCAGCTTCTTTTAGGAATTTAAATATCTCAAAGCTTGATGATTAGAATAAACCGCAAACTCTTGATATGCCAAATAATGTTGCCAACGATGAACTGCTCTCACCAACGCATAAAACTCCAGGTCATATGTTGAATAGCGTCGCTTAGCATCATTTAACTTCTCACTAAATAACTCCACCAGTCTTCCATCTTGGCTAGGAACAACTCCTATTCCCACTTGAAGCATTGCACTCTATGACAAATAACTTTTCAAAATCTGATAATGCAAGTATTGGAGCTTCTGTCATCACTTTCTTAATCTATTCAAAAGCTTTTTGTGCTGCATTAGACCACTCAAAATCTATCTTCCTCAAACATTCAGTAATAGGACTCATCTTAGAGCTAAAATTCTTGATAAATCTTCTGTAAAATGATGCTAATCCATGGAAGCTACAAACATCACCAATCGAATGTGGCACAGCCCACTCTTCAATGGCTCACACTCAAGTTTGGGCTGCAATCCACTTGTTGAAACAACAAAAGCAAGAAACACAACCTCATGGCACAAAAAAGAATGCTTCTTCAAATTCACATAAAGGTTCTCTTTGTAAAGGACTTCGAAAACTTGCTGCAAATGTCTCAAATGCTCTTCTATAGTTTTGCTATATATCAATATATCATGAAAATACACAACTACAAATGAGCCAAGAAAAGGTTTGAATACCTCACTCATAAGCCTCATGAAAGTACTCGGCGCATTGGAGAGCCCAAATAGCATGACTAACCATTCATACAACCCATCTGGTGTCTCAAATGCTATCTTCCATTCATCTCCACTCCTAATTTGAATCTGATGGTAACCACACCGCAATTCTATCTTGAAAAACACTTTTAATCCAACCAACTTATCAAGCATATCCCCCAATTGCGGAATTGGAAACCAATACTTGATGGTTATCTCATTAATGGCCCTATTATCCACGCACATCCTCCATGAACCATCCTTCTTAGGTGTAAGCAAGGCTAGAACAACACAAGGACTCTTGCTCTCACACACCAATCCTTCGGCAATCAACTCTTTAGCTTGTTTCTGCCCTTCAACTTGCTGTTTTTTAGGCATTCTATAAGCTCGCAAATTTGGTAACGCTGCTCTCGGTATTAAATCAATGGCATGCTGAATGCTTCTCATTGGTGGTAATCCCTTAGGCAATTCATCTCCGATCAACTCTTTAAATTTCAATAATAGTTGCTGCATTTCTAGAGAATAATCGCCAAATTCAAAGGTTGAACCCTCCTTTCTCATCATACAAACCAATGCATAGATAACTCTCATATCTAGGCTCTCTTCTTCAAATTTGGCAACACTAAAAAAAGCCACTAACCTTGCTTTGTGTTGGGGAACTACTGTCTTCTTCTCTCAATGGATGCAAGGTATAGTTTTTATTAACCCTTTGGAATGAATAAGTGTTGGCTCTAGTGTGATGAATCATATCGTTGTCATGTAACCACGGTCTAACCAATAAAATATGACAAGCATCCATAAGCACAATATCACATAGAGCTTTACTAGTAACATTGTCACCAAAAGAAAAATTGACTAGGCAATGAGATGTCACCAAAACATCATTATCTCGTCGAAACCAAGCAATCTTGTAGGGTTGAGAATGTTGTTCACTCGATACCTTCAACTTTTCAACCACTTCCTTGGAGATAATATTCTCAACACTTCCTCTATCAAGAACAACGTTACACACCTTTCCACCACAAAGAACTCGTGTGCAGAAAATGCTATGTCGCCTCCAATCTTCTTCCTCAACCCTCGGTGTTGTCATAACTCTTCTTACCATCAATGAGTCTCCTTGCATGGGGTAAATATCAATATCTTCTTACTTATCATCATAGTCATCATAAATTGGCTTGTCCAACACAGCTTCCTCCACATCAAGTTCTATCAGATTAATATGCCTGTATGTACAAGTATAAGATGTATATCCCATCTCTCCGCATCCATAACATTTCACTTGTAGCCTAAACCAGCATTGGAAGGGCTTGCTGCAGAATTTTCTTTTGTGCTCCATATCCAGTGGCACCTCTCTCCGCATCCATAACATTTCACCTGTAGCCTAAACCAGCATCGGAAGGGCTTGTTGTAGAATTTTTTTTTTGTGCTCCATATCCAGTGGCACCTTTGTTTTTATCAAATCTATCAAAGTTACTAATACAACGAGCTGCTGTCCGGCTTTCTTCAGTGCTGTCCTTGCTTTTTTTTGCGCTATTTGACCATTCTGAACACCCTGAGCACTAGTTGAACCCCTTTGTATTGCACCATCAAATCTGCTGGACAAAGGTTTTCTTGCTCCATAGAGACAAACCCCTTTTTCTGCCATTAAGGCATATTGTCAAGCATCTTCAAGGTTATACAAACGAACTACTCTCAATTCATCTCTGATTGATTGATTCAAGCTAGCAAGATAACGGGATGTCATCTGTTCATTGCTCTTATTCAAACCAACTTTAATGAACAAGTTGTTACTCCATAGTATATCCTCTTTGCTTTAATGAATGAAATTTTTCATACAACTCCATACCATAATCTGCTAATAAGAATTGTTTTCGTAGCTTCGCTTCAACGTGCTCCCACATGTTGATTTTTGGTTCTCCTTGCCGAGTACGTTGCTCTTCAACTCACTTCCACCATTGAAGTGCAGCATCCTTCAATTTCGATTTTACAAACAACACTTTTTTGTCTTCTTTCATGGTCTTCCACTCAAAATAAGTCTCTAAGTTGGCTTCCCACTCTAAATAGTCTTCCTTGTGCATCCTTCCAAAGAAATCAACAACTTATATCTCAATTCCACCACCATTTAAGTCAAGTGCATGGACCAAACGATCTGCCAATCGACCTCGTAGTGCATTCTCTGCTTATCCAACCTCATGAAACGGGTTTTCTTCATCAGATCCAGCATTATCATCCTATAGACTACCTTTCAATGTGTTTGAGGGTTCGTGGTCGCCCTCTGATATCTCCATACAAGCCTCCACTCATTCCTGTCGCTACAAAGCTCGCATTGTCCGCGACAAATCCTCAATCATATGCCTCATCTCAGCCATCTCTATCTGTTCTGCTTGGTTTCTTCTGCTCCCACAACCTCTACCACAACCAACCATCACGTCTAATCATAGATTTTGAGGCTCTGATACCACTTAATGCAGCTAAGGAGAAGTAAACAACAACTATAGATGATATTAGAGAGAAAAAGTTATAGAATTGCAGTATGAACTTAGCCTAGGGTTGAAAAAGTAACAAACGCAGCTTTGTTGTCTCGTGAAAAAACACCAAAAACATGAATACCCCTGCTACGATATAAAGAGATTATATATGATAGTCTTGACAACCCCAGAATCTTAACCCTTCAGCTTAAAAGAAAAGAACAAATCCTAACCATCCAAACTTATTAAAAGTCACATGTCAGTCACATGACCCCATTAGTTATTTTTAAAAGAACTCATCTAATTAATTAAGCTATGCTTTTGCATCACTTACACCTCTAAAGATATAGGTGGAGACAATCTAAGGAATTTTTAGACACTTTTTGCAAACCCTTGCTTTCTGTCTCAACTTATCTCTCTTTTCGTCTCTTTCTCCCACTTTTCTCTTTTTTATTTATCATATTGGTTCACTATTCTCCTTCTCTTATCTCTATTTTGGAACTACGGAGTTACGGGAATTTTTTGGTAGTGTAGAGTTAGTCAAATGGGCTGCTGACCCAAAACAGATTGGCATGTAAATGGGTTCAATTGCGTTGAACCCATTTGTAGTGGGTCAATGTTCCACGAATTGAATACGGATCATATAAGCCCATAAACACGAATTCAACTGGCTCATAACCATTTGCAAATGAGAAACCAAAAGTTTTTCATTTTTGGTCACCAAAATAAACAATTAAACTAGTAGGAAAATATTATAAAAACATATATTAAATCATTTTGGGATAAATCATGATTTTTCTTTCTTATGAAATAATTTATAACAATGTATATTAAATGGTTTTGGCATTAATCATGATTTTTCTTTCTCAGAGCATATGTTAAAAAATTTGAAAGGAAGGTGCTACTCTATCAAAAGATCTTATAAAAAAAATACTCTTAAAAATGACGGAAATATGGTACTTTTATGAATAAAAAGCATTTTAATAATTTTTTTTAAAGTGATGGATCGACAGCTAATCAACATCATTTGATGAAATGATGGAATTGAGCAAGAAAAGACTTGAACAAGGTGTTCCATTCATTGACCATTGCCCCGCGAAAGCAAAAGTACTCATTTGCTGCCAACACTTAAAAAACTAATGAAATAGAATAAAATAAATTTAAAAAAAAAAAACCACGTTAAACCCACAATCCATATCCCTCTGTGTTTATTGTCATCCATATCCAAAAATAAAAAAATAAAAAGAGGGGGGGGGGAATTGAGCAAGCGTCAAGACCTTTACATTGATTACTTGCGGACTATCAAGACTTAATCAGCTCCGTAAAAATGATGCAACACAACTTTAAGAAGGGATGCAGCCCCCACGGATGATGTCAAGATTCAATGGTTACCGATTCTCTTAAAAAATATTCATCATCCAATTTGCAAGTTTAAGATCTAGATTTAGGTATTGGAACAAGAGATAGTAATTGGGTTTACAGGGTTTATGATGTCAGCCCGTCTAAACCCATTTGTTAACAAGTTATTTTGTACTCGCTCAATTATGGCCATATAATTTTTTAATGGGACCCAAAACCATTTAATCTGGTTTATTTGGGTGTGTTCATGGGTTTGGAATACAATTGCCACAACTACATGGAGTTTTCTGTTTACAGCTTGAAGAAACATGCATAATATGCATCTCTCTTTGTACTTTGGGGTCAGGAAGGCATTTCCTTTCTCTACGTATTCTTTTGTTGATTGTCTAAGGCTTTGTATAGACATATGGGAGGTATACAGGAATTTGAGGTAATCTATCTATTGTGTGCAAAGCATTGTGCCTCCTGTTTTGGGGAAATTCATATATACTTACCAACCTATTTTACAAGGATTAAGTGTAGGCATTTGGCATAGGTATGTGTCAAAATGTCAGACTAATCTAATTCTCATATTCACGAATATACATGGAACAATATTTGTACTTTTAACATATTTCTTTTATTTTATAGGATAAATGACACGTACAAGGTTTCATGAAGCATTTCAGTCACAATTTGGGAGTTCAATGCACAATTATGTGCAAAACACAAACTAGTAAACATAGCTGCAGGGTACCATTCAACCATAAATGTTGGACACGTCCCATACCATTACCCAATTTTTGAAGGTTCAACAAGGATACCTCATGCATTTAGAAGAGTTCACGTTACATACCTTGTTAAAAAAAACTCAACAAAGCTTTAGTCTCAAACTAGTTAGGGTCAGCATGTAACATAGTTTGTTACCAAACCAAAAAACAAAAAGACACATACAAGAGCAAGATATAGAACTTACCATGTTGTTACTTCAAATACAAGAGTAATGAGGGGAAAAAATAAAATAAAATTCACAAGGGAGAAACAATTGCAATGTTGCAGAAAATGGGTTCCAACTAGCTTTTCAAAAAAGAAACCAAAGATTGTTCAGAAGCTTGTTTTGGAGCGTTAAGGATAATATATATATTAAAAAAAAAAAGATGTGATCCTAAAAAGACTGTGCAAGCTATTAAAAAGTAGTAGAGCTCATTGGAGGTGGGAACGTTTTGCAAAAGGGCTAATTTGAGATGAGTTATGTATTATCCCTACGAAAGCAAGAATGAGAGAATAAAAAAACAAAAACAGAATTTGACAGCTGAAGATAGAATTTTCCAAACAGAGATTAGAGATTATATAACCTGAAAACATTCTTTTGTTTTTTATGCTACTCATGACAGTAAGGATGGGCTAGTCTATGGCACAAAAAATTCAAGAATGTCCTTATAGGACATATTTAACCTAAATCCTGTAATCTGATACTCTCCTCAGATTATCAAATCTCAACCGTAGCAAGCATATTAAACCCTAAATTCATCCAAATGAAGACAACTAACACTTTTCTTGGGGAATAGGATTTCCTCAACTCTCACAGAGAATCCTAGTTCCTTCTCGGGAAATGGATTATCATTTCTCACTAAGTTGTTAAATAAAGGTCATCCAAGCACCGCACATTAATGCAAAAAATAATATGCACAAAATTAGTTGGCTTGGGTAAATGCATGGAAATATATTAGAACATGCCAGCTCTAATGATCCTAACAAGTTGATTAAACAATAATTACCCAAAAAAAAAAAATGACTAAAACATTTACCAATAATAAAGACAAAATATCACCAATATGAACTTATTTCAAGAATTTATTTTATGTATTTATTTATCTCATTGTTTTATGACTTCTGATGAAATGCCTTGCAGCATTGAAATCTTTTTAGGCATTTCATCTCACTAC
>QLOD02000009.1:17455327-17470920 GCA_003260245.2 Sideroxylon spinosum
AGTTTCTTATGGCTCTGAGGGATGATTTTGAAGGACTTTGTGGATCCATCCTTCATCGTACCCCACTCCCTTCTGTAGATGCAGTTTTAATGAATTATTGGCTGAAGAAGTTCATCTGAAGACCCTTTCTGGAAAAGGCCTATTACGTATACCGTCTTAGACAGTTGTTGCTAAGCCTAGCTCTGGTTCTCAGTCTAACATGGTGGGGTTGCTGCGGACAAATGTAGTTTATGTCATAAGAAAGGGCACTAGAAAGCTCAATGCCCAAAGTTAATGAATAAAGCTACAGGAGAACCATCCTCTCAGCCATTTAAGCTCAAGCCTCATCACAATGTAGCTGTTGCTCCATCAGTGAAAGATTCCTCTCAGTCATCCACCTTATCATCCATCTCTGATCAGTTGCAGAAGCTTCTATCTCTCTAGCAGCCTAATGCCATGCCAGTACCATCTTTTGCAGGTTCGTTTATCTTAGGTTCTTCAGGTATATCATCTGATACATGGATCTTTGACTCAGGAGCTACTCATCATATGACCAATAACTCCTCTGTATTTGCTTCTCTATTCTCTCCTCTTTTTATATCTGCTCTTACTGTCAATGGAAATCAAATGACTTTGGCTAGCATTGGACTTGTTGTATCCCCTGATCTAACTCTTTCTAATGTTTAATTTATTCCCCAGCTTTCTTTAAATCTTATTTCAGTTAGTCAGCTCTTTGATTCTGGATATTTAATCACTTTCTCTTCTTCTGGATGTGTGGTGCAGGATTCCAAATCCCAGAAGCTGATTGGGACAAACCGTAGGCAAGGAGGTTATATGTTCTGGAGAAGTTACATGTTCTAGCAGTTATTGCTACCACCTCTGATTTATCTTCTTTTCGCTTGCATCCTAAGTCTTCTAGCTTTTACCTTTGGCATTCTAGACTTGGTCATGTTTTCTTTTCTCGTTTGAAATATTTAGTGCCTACTGGTCATTTAGGAATACTAATTATCATGACATTTCTAGTTGTAGTGGATGCAAATTAGCAAAATTTACTTCTTCGCCTTTCAATAAGAGTACTACTGCTGCTACTACTCATTTTGATATTGTTCATTCTCATGTATGGAGACCTACACCTATTGCCACAAAAGGTGGGTCAAGGAATAATGTTTCATTTATTGATGATTATACTAGATATTGCTGAGTGTTTTTAATGAAACGTCATTGTGAACTCTTTTCTATATTTTTGACCTTTCGAGCTATGATTTGCACGTAGTATTCCTCGACCATTAAATGCTTTTGTTGTGACTCTAGGGGTGAATATAATTTGAATACTTTTCTTGATCTCCTCAAATCTAATGGCACTTTTCATCAATCCTCTTGCACTGGCACGTTTCATCATTCTTCTTGTCAAGTGTGTAAGCTTCGCAAAGCTCTTTATGATCTCAAACAGGTACCCCATTCATGGTATACCAAGTTTTCTTCTATTATTTGTGGTTTGGGTTTTCGGTTCAGTGATCATGACAGTGTAGTATTATACGCTCTTCTTCCTCTGACCTCATTATTCTTGTCCTCTATGTTGACAATATAATTATCACTGGTAATGATCATGATGGTATTTCCATGTTGAAATATCAACTACATGCCCATTTTGAGATGAACGATTTGGGTCCTCTTCGCTACTTCTTGGGCAATGAATTTACTTCTTCTCCTAAGGGGTATCTTCTCTCTCAGTCCAAGTACATATCTGATATTCTAGCTTGTTCTGGATTATCTGATTCTTGCACAGTGGAAACACCATCGGAGCTCAATGTTCGTTATTCTTCCTCTGATGGTTCGATCTTACCTGATCCGACTTTGTACTGTAGTATTGTTGGTAGCCTAGTTTATCTCAATATGACTTGCCCAAATATTTCTATGCAGTTCATATTGTTAGTCAATCTATTGCCTCACCTACAATTATTCATTAGGCCGCTATTCTTTGCATTCTTCGTTTGCTTAAGGGCACATTGCATAAGAGTTTATTGTTTTCCTTTTCATGTTCTTTAGAACTCGGTGCTTATTCTAATGCTGATTGGATTGGGGACTTTATGAATCGCAAGTCTACCATAGAGTTTTATGTTTTTCTTGGTGATTCTCTTATCTCTTCAGAAAGTGTAAAAAAATAAAAAAAACAGTTGTTGCTTGATCATCTGCTGAGGCTGAGCATCGTGCTATGACAACCACTACTGCTGAAAATGTTTGGTTACGTTGGCTTCTTGTTGACTTTGATATTTCGTTCTCAAAGCCCACTTGAATGTATTGTGACGAAAAAAGTGCTATTCAAATAGCACATAACTGGGTTTTCATGAGCGTACTAAGCTTAATGAAATTGACTATCATTTTATGCGTCATCTTCTATAGCTTGGAACTCTTTCCCTTCCTTTTCTTTCATCCACTATGCAATTGGCTCACAAAGACCCACACGGTCATATTGAAATTAACAATCATTTTTTGTGTCATTTTCTGCGACTTGGAACTCTTTCCCTTCCTTTTTTTTCATCCACTGTGCAATTGGTTCACAAAGACCCACACAGTTCAACGCTTTCGTTTTCTACTTAGCAAACTCTTGTTATTCTCTCCCACCACATCATGAGTTTAAGTTGAGGTATTAGAGTAATATTAGCTTAATAGAGTTAAGGGTAAAACAGTCATTAGCATTTCGATGTTGCCCAAATATATAGAGGGCTGTCTTTTAAATTCTAGTTTTATTTTCCAATGTAATTATGCAGCAGCTATGTTCTTCTTTTTCTTGAATATACAGAACTTTTTTTCTTTGATTAATTCTAATTGTTTGGAATTTGAATCATGTAGTTTCAAAGTTCTATTTTCAGTACTTTGTTACAATTGTAGATGATTTTTCAAGAACCACTTGGATATATTTTATAAAAATTGTTCTAAGTTTCTTTTTGTCATCTAAACCATTTGTATTGAAACTAAAACTCAATTTAGCGTGCCTATTAAAGTTCTTCGCAATTATAATGCAAGGAATACTTTTCAAAACTTCCATTGATTTCATGTCTTCCTTTAATATGCGTTACCAAACATCTTGCTCTCAAACTCCACAACAAAATGCGGTTGTTAAGTGAGATAACTTGCAATTAATTGAAAACAACATGATGCTTGTTATTTCAAATGCATTTCCCTAAAGTCTACAAGGGTGATGTCCTCACAACATGTCACTTAATTAATAAAATGCCTACTTTAATTTCACACGACCAGTCCTCTCATCCCATCTTATTTTCCAAACAACCCTTTTTTCATATCTCACACAATATACTTGGGTGTTTTACTTCTGTTCACCAGGTTGATAGTAGCGTTAATAAACTGAACTCTTAAGCTAACAGATTTGTCTTTTCTAGATACTCTAGTTTACAAAAAAAGATATAGATGTTACAATACATCTATAGCTTGCTCTCAAACTCCATAAATAGGGTCGTTAAGCAAGAGAACTTGCATGCAATTGAAACAACACGACGCTTGTTATTTCAGATGCATTTCCCTAAAGTATACTAGGGTGATGTTGTCCTTACAACATGTCATTTAATTAATAGGATGTCTTCTTCATTTTTACATGATCGGTCCCCTCATCCCATCTTATCTTCCAAACAATCCCTTTTTCATATCTCACATTGTATAATTGGGTGTGTTATTCACCAGCTTGATAGTAGAATCGACAAATTGAACCCTTACGCTGATAAATGTGTCTTTTTTGGGTATTCTCATTTACAAAAAAGATATAGTTGTTACAATACATCCCTCAATCAGTACTCTGTATGTATTGATGTCACATTTGTATGTATTGAGTCTACCTTGTTCTTCTCTGAGTCTCGATCTTTCTCTCTCTTAGTGACAACCTTCCTTTATCAATTTTTCATTCCTTACTATTGAACCAAGGTCGACCTTCCTCATCTTTCAACCACCTATCTCGTCCTGATCTACAACTTTACACTAGACGTCAAGTAGTTAAACTTGAGCTACAAAACTTGTTAATGACTTAGATCTACTATTGCTATCCAGAAGACAAACATGCCTATACTTATCCTCCTATGTATATCATGCACCATCGCCCATCACGTCTTATCTCCTTCCTATCACGCCCTTATTTCCTCCTTATTATCTATATCTATTCGTAACCCAATGCAAGAAGCTTTATCTCACTTTGAATAGGATACTACCACAAAAGGAGAGATGTCTGCCCTTCAAGTAGACGATACACGTGACTTGGTCCATGTTCCTCCCAAAAAGTCAGTTATTAAATGTAGATGAGTATATAAAATCAATGTGCACCCTACTGACTCCTTTAACAAATTGAAAGCTCGTTTAGTAGCAAAAAATTATACACAGATTCATAGAATACATTTCTCTTAAACTTTTTCCCCTATGACTAAGATTACTTCTATTTCAATTTCTCACTTTTTTTGTTGCCATCTGTCATTGAAGTTTTTATCAACTTGATATCAAGAAAGCATTATTGCATGGTGATCTACAAGAACTAGTAACAACGAAATGCATTGAGTTGGATTGTCAATTTGTCATATAGAAAATCTTACAAAATTCTATTGTTAATGTACCTTAATTTGTTAATGTATTTAGTCTAGGGTAATTTAGTCTGTACAAATTTTCTATATTTAGTGTAAATATAGACATAGACTACCCAATTGGGTGTCTAAACATAAAACCAATATCTAATTTCTTAACATGGTATCAAAGTGTTAGTATAAATATATATATATATATATGACTGTACCAGAAGGAATATCGCCATCACTATCAGCCCAATCCACTCAACAAAAGTTTGTCATCATCCCAATCTAATCGGCGTGTATAGTGCATTCAATAGTCATAGTTGAAACAATTGGGTGGCTCATCGTCTTGGTTCTCGCTCATTGACCCAATCAACGCTCATCATATCACGATCGCCAGTCGTTTGCAATCGCCATCAGTGCATCATGTCATCTTTGTGACCTTCTTGTCATTGTAGCTCGTCACCAACGATCGTTGCCAATTGCATTGCCTCATCGCCACAACCTTCCTGTCACTGTCGCTAGTCACCAGTTGTCTTTCATCAAAGTTTACCTCAGCAATTAGGTCAGTGTTAGGATTTGTTTGTCAAGAAACCATGGAACCTGAATCTGATGCAATAAATGTTGGTTCAACCACGATTGGCTCAACTACTATTTCAAATCAGCTTGATACCCAAAAGTTGAATGAGACTAATTATATCTAGTGGTGTAAAGCTCTTAGAATTACTCTAATGGGGTATGGAAAACAAAAATACCTAACCGATTCACCTCTAGCCTCAACTGATACTACCTATGATACATGGATTCAAACAAATGCATATCTAATTCAAACAATGCATATCTTGTTAGTTTAGAATTCTATGGAACTCATGTAGCTGATACGTGTACTCACTTGGATAGTCACAAAGAGATTTGGGAGAACGTCCGCTTGCTATTTTCTAGTGACTTGACTCACATGTATGATCTATCTCGTGAGTTTTTTCAACTGTAGTTGTCTGGCAAGTTACTCATAGATTAATTTGCATCTCTAAAACAAATTTCTGAGGAGTTGAACTTTATTTAGCCATTGTCATGGGACATGAATGAAAAGCAAAGGCAGCATCAACAAGTGGTGGTTCTTCGGTCTCTCGCTAGTCTTGATCCTGAATTTGAACCAATGAGAGCTCAGATACTTAGTGGAACTTCTCTTCCTTCATTTGTTGAGACTTATTATACGGTTATGAGGGCCATATCTAGAGATTCGTCTTTAGTTAGTTCAAATCCCTCTCACTTTGCTCTTGCTAGTCAAATACCACCATCTCCGTCTAACAGTCATGATAATTGTGCTGCTAGTGGAGGTAGTCGTGCTGGACGAGGAGGTCATGGCAAAGGATCGCAACCAAAATTTACAAATTGTGGAAAGCTGCGACATATTCATGAAAAGTGTGGGGATTTATTTGGCAAACCTCCACATATGGCACATGTTAAGTCTCTGTTGACCCTTCTACAGAAGTCTCCACTACTATCTTGATACTATGGTGTTTAAAGCTTGTTCTACCTTTGCTTATCTTGCTATGATTCATGGTCGCCTTGGTCATCTATCTTTAAAAAAGTTTTAAGTCATTGTACCCTAGTCTAGGTCATTTAAATCCCTTAAATTGTGAGTTCTGTCAATTTGAAAATCATTACCGTGTGTCTTTTGCTTGTCGAGTCAATAAGAGGTCATTATGTCCTTTCTTTTTAGTTCATTCAGGTGTTTGGGTCCTAGTCGTGTCACTTGAAAGTCGGGATTTAAATATTTTATCATGTTTGTTGATGATTTTCCAAGAATTACATGGATTTATTTAATGAAAAATCAATCGGAGTTGTTTTCTATTTTTATATCTTTTTTGTGCATAAATTAAACTCAGTTAGGTGTGTCTGTGCAAATCCTTCGTAGCAATAATGTTAAAGAATATTTTCTAACCCTTTTACTAAATTCATGGCTTCTTTGGGTATTCTTCACCAATCTTCCTATTCTCAGACACTACAACAAAATGAGTGTCAGAGATATGGTAGGATATGTATACGGTAAATATGGTAGAATCTATATATGGTAGGTAGCTATTGTAATTGATCCTTTTTAAATTAGAGTATTGTGATTGTAGTCATTTCCTGATTTGTATAGGAAATAAATACTATGACACACAAAATGAAATCAAATAATTCCATTTAAGCTTGAATGTTTACATGGTATCAAAGCAAAATCCTATGGTCTTTGTCTTCGATCTCTCTTAGGTTCTTGTGTTTGTATCAAGAAACCCTAGTTGCCTATGTTTTTTTGTGTTCGTATCAAGAAAACAAAATTGGCAATCTCATCGGTCGAAGTTCATTCTCCATTATCATTAAGCAAACTCAGAGCCTCGTAGACGAGCCCTATCCAACAGCCTAATTGCTGACAACATCTTTTCAGTCAACAAAGCTCAACCAGTCGAGCATGTTTCCCATCTCTTCTCGAGAAACAAGTGGGCTATTTCTTCAAGGAAATATAGAATAGCAAGAGCATTTAAATAAGTTTGATTCATCTTTTTTCATCGACGAAGCTCATCCAGTCAATCGCCAATCACAGCCAGTCGATCGTTAGTCTTAGCCAATCATCAGCCTTCGTCATCGTTTTCATCATCGCTGATTGATAGTCGGTCAAAATTGACTCGGCCATCATCGATGAACCCAACATTCAACGACTCCCATCGTCGCCAATTCCCTTCAAGGTTATTTTATTCTAGTGCACTTGATATCCATTGTTGGCTTCCAAATCATCTACTATCACTAGTGTTCCCATAGAATCAAAGACAATTGACTCTAGAAATTGGTCTAATCATCTGAATACTAGGAAATTAAATGAGAAAAATTATCTTCGGTGGTCCAAGGCAGTCAAAATTGCCCTAAATAGTCTCGACAAACACAGACATCTTACTGACTCTACACCACCATCTTCCCAATCCTCATATGACTCTTAGATTCAGAAGGATGCTAATATTGTGAGCTTGTTATGAAATTCTACGGAGGTTGACATTCCAGATCTATGCACTCGTTTGGATGCTAGTAAGGAGATATAGGAGCATGTTCAACTATTGTACTCTAGTGATCTCAGTTGTCTCTATAATGTAACTTGTAACTTCTTCAAACTTTAGCAATCTGAAAAAAATATCACTCAGTACTTTGCGACTCTAAATAAAATGTACGAAGAATTGAACTCACTTCAACCATTATCAACTGACATTCATGAGATGCAGAAATAACGCGAAAAAACGATTCTTCTCAAGTTTCTTGCTTAGTCCTGATCCAAAATTTGAACTAGTACGGGCACAGATAATTAGAGAAGCATCTCTTCCATCTTTTGTTGAAACATATTCTCAAACTCTAATGGTGGCATCCCTGAATTCTACTTCAAGCGATTCTAAACCCATGCGATTGACCCTTGTTAGTCAAATTGGTGCTCCTACTCCTGATGGTCATGATACTCACATAGATCACAATAATAGAGGCAAAGGGTCTTGACCCAAGTCCCCTTATTGTGGAAAGCTAGGACAAGTCTGTGAGAAATGTTGGAAATTACATGGTAAACCAACTCATATGGCTCAAGTAGGAATCTCTGAGCAAGCTATCTCTATTGATGGACCTAATCGCAATGAGACTAGATCATCGATACCTGTGACTATTTCTGGCGAGGAGTATTCTAGATTCTTCCAGTATTTCATCAAGCATCTCTTTCCACTACTTATCTTACACACAGACAATCACATCACTTTCCTTTCTACATCGCTTTCTACATCTTCGATTCTTGATTTTTGTGCTTCATATCATATATCTGGAACACCTGAATTGTTTCTAATCTTCAACATCCATCTTCTATTCCTCCTCTTACAATAGTTAATGGATCTAATAACTGTGGGAGAATTGGTATAACCTCCAATCCCAACCAACCCGCCAAGTTGCACCCCTAATTGTATGAATCCAAAGAATGCTAGTACATGGATCAAGATCATACTTGGAAAGTCTTTGTCCAACTACAAATGGTCATAAATAGTAAAGTTAATTACCAAAAAAAGAACTTGAAAGGCTTTGTAGATTTGTTATATTTGTGTTTGCAATTTCTTCCATAAGGAAAACTAATTGTTTCTACGCCAAGGCCTAAAAGTAGCAGTTGAAATTGGCCATGTCTCCCAATTTCCCACGTGGTGATAAGAAATAAAGCAACCATATTAAAATATATACTAAGAAGCCTAGCAGAAACACAAAACACCTACAAGGAGAGGAAATCACAAGTATAATGTTCAAGAATCTTATTAGGTTTTTTCATTAGGAAAATCAAACAAATGTAAAAAGGAAATGAAAAAGAACAGGTGAATCATCGCAAGCTTCATGTTTTTTATTTTTCTCCAAATTCGAGGTTGGAATTGAAATGCAAGTATAGTGCCATACAGCCCATACCTCAACTAGAGACGTGATCTGATTTTTCCTTTTTCGTGGCAATAGCTGTCGTTGTGTTTTCCACAATTTCTCTTGGCCATAGTCATCAATTTGATTGAAAGATGTCAATTTATATCCAGTAATTTCCAGGACATCTTCCAGAAAGTGTGCTCTCACAGGGTATGTAAAGCCCTAAATTTAGCCAAAATGCACTCCATGTCAAATGCAAAATGATCCAATTAACAAATATTTCTTACTTGCTAAGCACATAATTTTCAATTCTTGTGATAAAATAATAAAGCAATGCCAGAAAGGTAAGAAACCCAAACCACATGTTACCAACCACTAAAACCAAATCAGATGGCTAACTCCATTATTTCAAGTTGTAAGCAAACTAATATTATATGATTTTTTTTCTTCTCCCAAAAAAAAAAATAAGGAAAAGAAAAAAGACTTCTTTTGGAAACCAATAAACCATGCAATTTGATTGTTTTAAGAAGATACAGTACTTCAGAAAACAAAATAAAAAAAGGAGTTCACCAAATTTATTTGAATTAAGAATCTCTACAGAGTTTCCCATCCAAATTTCACATTCAGTAAGGTCAAATTGGGTTAAAGAGTGTATTATTTGTGTGTGGGTGTATTTGCACGCGCGCACCTGCATATAAGGTATTATTTATACATATAAGTGCATGCTGCAAAAGTAATTAAAAGCCATAACAAGTAACACCATGCCCCAACACCAACACAATATAATCATGTCAAGAAATGGCTTGATGACCAAGACAGAAATCACAATACAAGACAATAGAATCAGCTTACTGGAATGTGGATTGTTGGTGCGCCTCCAAAATAATTGGAAAATAGCTCAGCATTCAAAGTAGCACTCATTAGAATCAATCTTAAATCTCGACGTCGTGGAAGAAGATCCTTCAACACTATTAATAGGAAGTCTGATGAACAAGAGGGAAAAGGTGTCAAGAATAGATATCAAATGCTTTTCTAAGACAAACCCATATGAAAAGATAAATTATTAGGAATTGCACCTTCATTCATGCCTCGCTCATGAATTTCATCAACAAACACATGGGTTATACCATTCAAATTGTGGTCGCTCAATAACCGCCGAAGCAAAATACCACTGGTACAAAAAAGCAGCTGGGTGTTTTTTCCTTTCATTCCTTCTAATCGAACTTTATAGCCAACCTGTCAAAAAACCTATATTGTCAAAAAACAAAGACTGGAAAAAGTGAGGGGACTGAGGCAGAGGGGAAAAGGCTCACTGATTCACCAAGAGGCTCTCCCCTCTCACTAGACACTCTTTCTGCAACAGCCATGGCTGATATTCTTCGAGGTTGCGTACAAATTATGTTACAGAATGCTCCACGGCCTGATTCTATTTCTGACTCCAATATATACTGAGGAAGTTGGGTGGTTTTACCACAACCGGTCTCCCCAGAGATTACAACCACCTATCATTATAAAATTAATCAGGAATCCTTGCAAACAAACGCATATGCTTCAGAAAATCAATAAAACTACGAGGATCACAAACACGTAGGAGTTCATAAAACCCAGTAATTTCATATTTCAGAAATAACATGACAACGGAAATTTCACTTTCAGACACGAAACCAATAAACCAGGTTTAAAAACATTGTTCATTCTCTTCATGTGAGAGATAGACATGAAATCTTAGTTTTACAAGTTTGTGCCATTACAAATAAACTGGATCACAGGAAGCCTTTGTCAGTTTATTCATTTTTAAATGCTTCAAAGTACCAATAGGTAGGGGTACATTGCCATTGAACCAGTGTGCTTAAGGAGTATGCATGAAAATTGCGAAGTCCGGACTCTGGAGTGGAATAATACCTAGAAGTACTCTCTCCTCAATTGATGGAAAAAAAAAATCAGAAAGACGAAATAAGTTCTAAATTTCAGCAAACGCATGTTGAATTGTTGAATAAAAGTTCATGATCAGTCATTCAATTTTCAGCTAGAACCATTTGCAACATAAAATGTCCACAAAATACCTCTTCTAACTCCTAAACGTTTTATGTTAGAACCCTTAACATGGCTTCTTCCAAAGGTCCTAACCTGGCTACCCCTACCAAATTTTGAATCCCATGGTAGAACACAGATTTGCTCAGGTTCCACATGGTCAAGCGCACAGGTTTCTGCCCAGAAAATTATATTTGGAAAAAAAGGATATCTGGGAGAGAGAGATACAAATTGGTAAATCTTGTTAAGAAATATAATCTATATGCTTGTGTTTTCAACTTTCATCAATGGCTAACTTTAGCTGATTTGGAACCAGTAAATGTTGCAGATCTTATAGTTTTTAATGAGCAATTTTTGCAGTCCAAAGAACTCATACCCAATTCAAAAAGCCCATCAACGTGTAAGAGGAGGGGCCTGAACCTTAAAAGGTGAGGGAAGTCTATTGCCTCGATCTCTTACATGGGAGAAATAACTTTCCCTATAGGCCGATGTAGAATAAGTTCTAACAGTCCCCTCACGCTGACCTACATAGACATTGGCACAGAATGAACTATGGTGAGACCCAATTGAAAACTACTATGATACCATGTCAAGAAACCCGTCAAAACATAAGAGAAGTCTCAATCTTGAAAACTAGGTCAATGTGAGTAAAGTCCATCTCTTATATATAAGAAATAAATTTTCTGATGGGCCGATGTGAGACAATTTCCAACCGTCAGCAATAAATATGCAACATGTTCAATCATCTGATGTTTATGAAGCTTCATGATGAAGACGGAAGGAAGGATCTAGTATTCAGTTCAACCATCAAAAAATATAATAAGAAAATTAAAAATACATCACAAAACCACAAAGTAATATGTATTCTAGACAGTGCAAAATCCTACCAAAACATTGATGATTTAATTTGTTCTCAATCCTAGGCTCGGAAAACTTTTCAAATGAATAAAATCCTAGCTAAAACAGCTCTACAGTCCATGTTATATCTGGGGGAATAAAGTCCTTGAAATCAACTGAAAAATCAGTGATATTTTCTCTTTCCCTTTTCATTGGAAAATTTAAGACTACTCAAAATGTGTAGAGAAAGTAGGACCTGTTGCTCTAAAGTATTATGGCCTGACTGCAACATCTCGAGGAAGAACAACACAAAAAATTTGAAAGAGGACTTCTAAAAGACAAGATTAAGCAAATGAGTGTCACAGAAAAAAGAGACCTTAGGAAAAACTCTCCAAGTTGAAAACATGAAGCTTGAACATGAACACTTCCTCAAATAATCCTCCTTCCACAAACACCCATCATGCATGTTAGAGCAACTTTCCAAACACTCATTGCATCGTTCTCGCCCTCACCTCAACCCAAAACAAACTGAAGGAAATTAAGAAAGCACCCAAGCAACTCAATCAAGGAAAATAAGAACTTACAGTAAACCAACAGCATATGGAGAATCAATTCAAAAGAAAATTCCAAAAAAGGGCTCAACCTAATGGTCGCAAAAATAGAGCACTGAAGATACATTTGTAGAAAGAAAGTTCAATTTGCTTGAGATTCATCATTAAATTGAGATGGGGAAAGGCAAGAGTTCCCAAGTCAAACCTGATTCCGAGCAATTGCCTGGAGTAGGCTCTCCTTCTCCTTGAATGAAGGAAGGGATCTGCGGAACTCCAGCATCTTCATGCCTTCTGGTGAATCCTGCCAACAAATGTATGAGTTCAAGTCATCGCAACCCACTTATCCTAATAAATAATACTTACTTATCAAAAAAATTAACTCATTTAATTTTTTTTTTTTTTATAATTTTAGAAACTTCAAAACCTAAAATATTATGAATAGAATTCTTTAAAATAGATACAAACAAAAGATACGTCTTAAAAATTTATTTATTTGTTAAGATCCTTGGCTTGTGTCCCCGAATATTCTTTGAAATTGCCATTTTGGTGTGTTTTGAGTTGCATTACATTTGTGTTCCGCGTTTGTATCAATACTTTTTAGCTAAGCACATCTGTTGTCAAAAAGACGAAATGCAAAATGTAAGGTACCTAGACCCCAGTAACGAGGCCAAGGGTCCATCAATATTTTTGCCACAACATGACCCACAACACAACTTGTGACATGGATCACTCTCGCATTGCTTTACTGTAGGAGAATGCATCCATGGCCCATTGCAGAAAGAACCTTTCCGCATGAATCCTAATCTTTAGACAAGGGAGCAAGGTCCAAGGATTTCTAGGTAGACATCTCCTTCAGCGGGATCACTGGGGGTCTTGTAGTTTGGTGGCTAGAATCAAGGAATCGTCGAGAGTCCCTCAATCGGCTACATGCTAGATTTTGTTTATTGCATATACATGTTTATCTGCACAATGGGCACATCTGACCCATACTAACTTCCCTATAGATTTTGTTGCAAGAGCTGAGCTTTAGACTTAGATTGGACCCCTGGCTCGAGATTAATAATTTTGATATATTTTCAGACTATATTTTGATTTTCTATTATTCTTTTGATCTCTAAGGAGATATTTTGCATCAAATATTTATTTTGACATTGATTGGGCTGTAAAGGCCAACTAAGTCTATGATTATTACTATAGGGGGCCTGTGTGCAAGGACATAGACCATGGCTTTAATTTATTATATTACTAACAAAAGTCTTGCGCTATGTTGCGGGTATTTATAATGTAACTAAGCTTTCCACCATTGAAAATTGAGCATACACAATATATATAATTAATTATCATGAATTTAAAATTTAACTAATAAGTAAATTTAAACATCATCAAATTAGCATAATACCTTTAACAAATCATCAAAATTCAAGCATATACTGAAAATCTTAAGTCACCGACTGTCCCAAAAGCTTAAACTAATAGAAAATGAGCCCATTAACGTGTATCAAGCTATTTCAACACTCCCCCTCACATGCAACCCCCAATTTGCACGTGAAGAAGAAACAAGCAAATCAACTCAAACAAGGTGTACCAACACAAGCAAACAAAGTACACAATAACAAATGGAAAATAACAAGATTCGACCCCAGGATCTCCTAAAAGTAGAGTTCTGATACTATGTTAAGTCACGAATTGTCTCAAAAGCTTAAACTATTAGGAAATTGATCCAACAACGTATATCAAGCTATTTCAACACTCCCTCTTACATGTAACCCCCAATTTGCACGTGAAGCAGAGATAAGCAAATCAAATCAAACAAGGTGCACCAACACAAACAAACAAAGTACATAATAATAAATAGAAAATAACAAGATTCGTATCAAGGACCTCCTGAAAGTAAAGCTTTGATACCATGTTAAGTCACGGATTGTCCCAAAAGCTTAACCTGTTAAGAAATAGGTCGAATAATGTATGACAAACAATTTCAATAGATAAATTAGTGATACGTGTCAAAATTCAAATGAGCACAAGCACCTACCAACAACATATGTTAATGGGGGAAGGAGAAAAAAAAGTGCCAATAATGAAAGTTCATAAAAGTTTTGAATATGTGGAAAACAATTTAAAGTTATTTGTTTAAAATTATTATCATTAAATTATATTAGGCCAAGTCAATAACTCACCACTTAATGCAAAATGACATTTAATGTTAAAACACTACAAAAAGAAAAAAAATAAAAAATTTAATTTGCTAATGAAAACATATATATCAATTAATTCATTTAAGAAATAATCCAAAACTCGTAATAATAAAATGAACCATTATAAATTTACTCACAAAAAATTAAAGTTATATTTAAAATGCATACAAAAAGTGAGACACGTATTAATTTATAAAAATACAAAAAGAAAAACACAAAAAAAAAAAAAGGGGACATGTGTAAAAGTATGTGGAGCTGTGTGTTAAATAAACCAAAATCAGTGCAACACTAGTTCAATTAAGTAACATGAAAGGAGATGTCAAAGGTGGACACCGAACATAATAATAATTTAAGTAGTGACAAATGTCAATTCACAAGTAATCCCTCATGGACAATTGTTAAATATTGAATACCCTCCCTTTGTTGTGAGTCTTTGTAATATATTTAATTTTTTGATAAATATAAATTATCGTATACAAAATACAAAACAATCATATATTATAAACACATGTTGACTTCTTATGATTGGATCAACTGTGTAAGCCACGGCGCGCGTACTCTTCCTCTTTTCTATTGATATATGCGTAATTACAGACTCTCCTTATGGCCATGTAGACAGACAGATTTATGAAACTACCACCAAAAGCAACAAAACAAGCCACACCCAAGAAAGAAAAAAATAACACATGTTGACTTCTTACGAAACCATGTGTCAATCTCATATATATCCCTTAAATTTTAATATATTAGATAAACATTTTAATACATGCTCCGAGATAGTTGTATGGCTCTAATAAGATTTATTGTGATTAATTGTGATAGCGTGAGATTAATTAGATCGTGCCTCAAGTTTACGGAATTCGGCTCATGAAAATTCAACATAGTCAAAGATTTGTTTTATTAGTATTATTATTATTATTATTATTATCATCATTATTTTGATAAGTAAGGAAATTTCACTACAAAACAACAAGGAAATAGCACCCAATTACAAAAAGCAACCTCTAAAGAAACAATATAAACACCATGTGCTCAAT
>QLOD02000009.1:17557478-17574999 GCA_003260245.2 Sideroxylon spinosum
GGCTAATCAACAGCTAATGATCATTATCTTAAAAGATAGAAATATTGTTGTTCAACTCAAATATTATAAGAAGATAGAAGGATAATATGACCTAAATTAAATAATCAAATCTTCAAGAATCTCCTAAGGAAATGGTTTGCATGGTTGAGTAGTTTATGACTCTCTACTCTCTAAATGTTGATTGGGATTTAACTAACTTTCAAAAAAAATGTTGACCGGCTTGTAACACTCCTCCATACTCAACAAGACCCTTGTCCTCAAGGGTAAAAGAGAAACTACTAAAAATCTTCTAAATCTTCTCATGTACAATTAGCATGTGAGCAACTGTTTCACAAAATTAGCATATGTGTTCTGCTAGCCACTTCCCTTCTATCGATACATGTCATGATTATCTCATATTTAATGTATTAATTTTAATTTTTCAGGACCTATTTGAAACAATGCAAAAAATCTAGGGGTAAAAAGTTATTAAGATAATTGAGAGAGTAAATAGTACTTAATAATAATTATATTACATTTGGAATGTTAAAATTTTTGAAGAAATAAAATTTTATTGTGTTTGAGATGATAGTAAATTGACCAGAGGATAAGAGTTAATATTGAATCTTAGTAAAATATTATAATAAAATAAATCATCATAATAATTGTTATGTTAATAATAATTAATTTTAATAAAATATATATTATTATATATAATTTCAAATAAAAATATTAACTACCAAAAATAATTTTATCATTGACTCCGTTTGGGAACGATAGCTGCTAGCTCTAATTACAAGCTATTAATTTTATGGTTTTTTCTAAAATGAACAAATTTACCCTCCTATATTTTATACTTCGTTTAAATTTTAAAGGGTAAAATTGTCAAATTAACAGAAAACTAAAAATTAACTTTTTTCTCCTTCCCAACATAACAAAAACTCTAGCTTTTTACTAGCTCGCTATCAGCCAACTACAAAACAAAGTTAGTTTTTTTACTTCTCAAACCAAGACCAATTCAATAGTAATTAATTTTACTAATGAATTATTACTTGTTAAAAACTATTTTTTATTTTGCTAAAATAATTTATTAAAAATTAATTTTAGTTTATTTAATAAATTAAGTTTAATAAATTATATTAATACAAAACATGATCAAGTAAATTATTATTTATAAGAAATAATTTTTATTTATTAAAATATTTTAGTAAGTAATTATTATTTATTAAAAATAATTTTAATTTGAGAAAATAAATAGTTTAGTCGTAAATTAATATTTCAATAGTATTAACTTAATAAAATAAAATAAATTATTTCAATAGAAAATTATTATTTATTAAATATTATTTTGATAAAATAATTTAATCTAATTAATTAATCTTAGTTTGATTAAATAAATATTATTTTACAATATTTATTATAATTATTTACAAGATAAAGTTATCTAAGATTTTATAGGGGTGTAGGAAATATTTTACGAAGTTAATAAAAAAAGAGGTAAAATTTGTTTATTATCTCCTGTTGCCCACGTTCCCTCTAGAGAAAAATTTACTTCATCATCCAAACTGATGTAATGAAGGGTAAAAATTACCCTAGTAAAATTTATCTTCTGGTACCTCTAAAACAAACATTTCGTTAATTTTATTTAAAATTCTATCTTATACCAATAAAAGACTTTTAAAATTTCTACTTTAATTAGGGATATAAACGAGTAAGGTACCCATCTAATTAGCAAATCGCATTACCAAACCCATTTATTTTTTGCTTACCATTATTGTTCCAAACCCGTTTATTTTTGGGTAGGAGTTCCAAACTCGCGAAACCCGTCCCAAACCCACAAAACCCGTTTATGTTCAATTGGTCAAATGACCTTTAAAATATCCAATTTGAGATAAAAAGTAAAAAAAAATAGTAAGTGACAAAAATTTTAAATTTATTGAATTAAACAAATTCATTAATTTAAGGGATCCGAAGTTGTTGTTGTTAAACGTAAAAAAATATATTATAAATAAATAGAAATAAATGTACAAAATATACAAGGATATACACATTGAAATAATGCAATAGGAATTACAGTTCATAAAGAAACTTAAAACCCAATGGTTATGTTTGTTTGAAGGTATTAAAAAAATAGGGAATAAATAATACTGTATGATTAGTAATAATGTGATATGATAAATAAATGATGAATACTACCATGATATAATAGGTGATAAATAATATTGTGTTTGATGTGTACAAAGAAGAATGGTATAAAAATGGGATAAGCGTATGAAATGACTTTATTACTCTTACAATAAAATTAATAATATCCATTATATATTTGTATTATCTTTATGTTACTTATTAATATAATTTATTATACTAATACTATTTTCACATTTAATGCATAGTTATTAAAATAATATTATAAATAATATAGATTATTTTTTATTATTGCCATCATCATATATATATTATTAAAATAATATTATAGTATAATGTAATGTATAACATATTAATACATATTATAATATAATAAATTAATAGTATGGGTGTTTTAATACATTAGTACATATATTAAACCACATATTAGAATAATATTTTAATACACATGAGTATAATATTAAAATAATAATATAATATAATATAATGTAATATAGATTATAATAAATAACATAATATATAGAAAAGCGGGCAAAATGGTCATTTGCCCATATCCCAATGAATGGTTTTCATCATCCCACATTCTCATTGGTATTGCTTATATCTTATTTTTAGGTTGTAAGCATTCTGAAAGTACTAACAATTCCCTCCCACTTTTTTCAACCAAACGATTAGAGTGGGCCTCATGAATATACAATCTAATCCTAAACTCTAACCCAACAAACAAACATAGCCAATATGAATAAGGGTGCATTTGGCGCAGGAGAATTTACTGAAAAACTCTGAAAACTTCTACATTTCGCTGTTACACTTAACATTTTTCCTTCCCAAATTAAAAAAAAAAAAAGTGAAACATCTTTTAAAAAAAATAATATAACTAGAAAACCGTTAATCGAATGGGCAAAAGTTTTTTGGGGATATCACCATGAACTCCTAAGCCATCAAATGAGACCCACTTTGCCTATTTTTTGTATATTGTCCCGATAGAAAATACCAAACTGTTCCGATGGTTTTCTCACTGCTCCATTCTGAATGTTGGAAAATTCAAAAAATTTTAGCTAAAACTGTTTTGACTGAACCAAAAAACCATTCTGACGGTTTCTTTCTTCAAAAAGTATCACTGTTCATCCCTAAAAAACGTGGTTTGGTGATTGCGCATCAAACGCTAAAAAGTTTCCCAAACCACCTTTTTCGCTGTGCCAAACGAACTCTAATCCATGGTTTGTAAAATTAATACACAACAAATCATAAATTAAATAAGTTCAAAAGAACTATCCACAAAAGTTAAGAGCAACTACCAACAAAGTATCAAAGATCCAAATCATCAGCCTGAGCAAGATAACTCAAATTATTTCATGAAAATTTTGGAAAGGTCTAATAATTGAGAGATAATTGAGTACTTAAAGAAAACTGACCCCACTATTATAGATTCAGAGAAAAGAAACATGGTTGTTAACGATTGCAGTAGTACAATTGCAAGTGACGAGAAAAAAGACTGAAAGGCATTTAATTATCAGATTTGGGAGTTATAGTTGTTGATATAATACATTATATACTAAGTCGAAAATGAGTGAAATTTTATAAATGACCTTACCTTAAGAATTTAAAAAAAAAATTTTAAGGATAAAATTGTAAAAATATAAAAATGTATTATATTATATTATATTTTATTAAATGGGTACTTAACGGGTATCTTATAGGTATCAGGTAATAGGTACGCTACAGGTAAATGTCAAACTTGTGCCAACCTACATGGGTATTAAATTTTAATCCCAAACTTATCCCAATTCCATTAGGGTATTTTTCAACAAGTTTTTATCGGATTCGATCAGGTCAGGTACCTTCATATACCCATCCTATCGACATCTCTACTTTAATTCTACCTATATATTTCATAATTATCTAATATTTAATGTATTAATTATCATTTTTTAATTTTATTTAAAATTTTATCTGACATAGAGTAGGAAAAAATTGTTGTACTTTCTACTTAACTGTCTATATGTTGATATCCAAATTATTTTTCATATCTAATGTATTAATTATTTTTTTTATTTTTTTTAAAATTCTATATGATTTTTTTTTTGTTTTTTGTTTTTTTTTTTTTTTGAAAGGTTAAATTCTATGTAATAGACATCATATAAATTAGGCGTACCTAAAATGCCTAGAATTGTCCAAGCGGTGATTGGACCGAAAAATAAGAATAATACATTGGGCTTACTAATAATAATAATACTAAATTAGGCCTAATAATAAATTGGGCCAAATGGAGACACATATAGATAGGCCTAAATTCCTAAATTAAGCATAGTACCTGAACGTGAGGAAATGATGTTTGCAAAACAGGGGATAAAATTGAGCACCTTATGCATCCCCAATTTCAGCTTAGCACCAAAACGTAAGGAAAAGATATATCAAAAAGAAGGACAGAAATAAGCACCGTATACACCAATGAAAACCAAAATGTATATTAATTGCAAGTTGAGGCTAGATATTTATCTACCTTGGCCTATAAATACCATTGAAGCTGGCGACCATATGTATGCGTAATATCTTGATCCAAGAGTCCAAGGGGTTCAATTATAACTTTATTCGAAGCTTCCCTATGAAAATGGCCCCTGAAGGACCAATTAGTGAAGCTTCGTACAACCAGCTGGAGACCGTTCGCCCTCTCGGGCACTTCCCCCCAACTATTTGGGCTGATTGCTTAGCTTCTCTTTCTTCCGATGTTTCGGTAAGAAGATTGTCCTCCTTTGTCTATATATACATATCTACAAAGAGATACTATTGTTAGTTGTCACTATTGGAGAATTTTTGACCGATTCCAATTGATACTAGCTAGTATTTTATTTATTTTTATTGCATGCATTTGAGGTAAGTTAAGTTTTGATTTACTTGAGTTTCACTTTACAAAAAATAATTTAAACTTCAAATTGACTTGTTAGTTATTTTGCTCTAAAATATAGTAAATTGATCTCGATTCTAAATGAGATATAAATTAAATTTGATTCAATTTTATTAAAACTAAGAGTCGAGTCCGATTAAGCAATTTAGAAAATAAATAAATAAATAATTCAAGATAAGCCTAGTTTCAAAAAGATCAATTTTGCTTAATAAATGTTTTGTATTTTGTGCTTGTGCAAATAATTCAAGTATATGTGATAGAGATGGAGAAATTAAAACAAGAAGTGAGAGCGAAGTTGATGAATGCTACCACAAAATCAACTGATAAAATGATTTTAATCAATACACTCCATCGCCTTGGTTGTTCTATCGCTTCGAGAAAGAGATAGAACAAAAATTAGAACTGATTTTTCATGCCCATCAATTTGAAGAAGATGAAAAATAATGATTTATACCCCATTCCACTTGTCTTTGTATTAAAAATTTTAATAAAATAAATCATTTTAATTCATAATTATTATTTATTAAAAATTGCTATAGTTTGAGAAAATAAATAATTTAGTCATAAATTAATATATTAATAGCATTAATTTAAAAAATAAAATAAATTGTTTTAATAGTAAATTATTATTTATTAAATATTATTTTAATAAAATGATTTAATAATTAATTAATTTGAGTTTGATTAAATAAAATATTATTAAACTATTTATTGAATAACATTGCCTAAGGTTTTATAGATTGTGTTGGAAGTTGCTCTATATTGGCGCATTAGAAAAATTATATTTTATGTATAAAAAATGGACTTCTCTCACCTTAATACCTAAATTTTAATGTTGAGACCCTACTCTTATGTGTTGTCGGGTTTCTTTAATATGATAATAGAGCTAGGTTTTTAATTGGACCATGGTTTTTCAAAAAAAGTGAGATCAAAATCCATAAAAATCACACAAGTTTTCTTTTAATCTCAATTTTTACTATAAAAGATCACGCTTTTAGTGTATGATTTTTGTAAGTTTTCAATCATGGTCATAAATGGTGATTGAAAAGAGATGTCTTACATTATCACCTGTATCAATCATATTTTTGTGATCGAGATAAAAAAATAAGCACCACGTCCAAAAATTATGATATTTATGCATTTTTATAGTAGTTTAAACTCAATCAAAATTACACATTTTAGTCTGAGTTGAATTTTGATTATTTACAATATTCCTTTAATAAACATTTTATTCTTAGAAGTTCGAAGAAGGAAAAGTAAAAGTTTGGATCTTCAATTATTAAAAAAAATAAAGTCAAATTCTAAACTATAATTTCAAGTAAAATTTAGGGGGGCAAAATGAAATTTATGCCCTATTCCCGAAGGAAAAAAAAATAATGGCAAAATACCATTTTCCTTAATCTTATTAAAATCTCTCATAGTGGTTAACGTATTCTAATGATTTGTGGATCAGAAGTGTTCAACAAATTCAAGGACAGTGAAGGTAAGTTAGGGATATGTTAAGCTTGTATAAAGCAACACATCTAAGAATAAGGGGAGAAGACATTCTAGATGAAGCCCTAAACTTCACTACTGCTCACCTAAAGTCCGTGGGAAGTCCTCCTAGTTCTAGCCCTTCTTTAGCAAAGCAAATTATCCAAGCCTTGAACCAGCCCTTTCACATGGGAGAGTGGAGGCAAGGCATTTCATACATGTCTATGAAAGCGAAGAGTCTCGGGAAAAGAAACTGCCGAGGCTTGCAAAGTTAGATTTCAACCTAGTATAACTGTTGCACCACCTCGAACTAAGAGGCATATTAAGGTATGTTAGTCACCCTTTCGGCATTTTTCAAACATGTTGGTTGTGGTCTAATTTGGATAACTTTTTGTTTTATATGATTTTTTTTTGTTCGGTTGCTTTTTGGTACATTCCTATATTTAGCATCTCTACTTGTAGAGGAAAAATTCTTTACATGTGACCTTCCTCAAATATTCCAATGCATGGAGCCTTTTACATGAGTTATTCTAATTTTTTGGCATACTATTAACACTTTTTTTAAATACTTCTTAAAAAGGGTTAAAATAGAAAATTTTACGTCCGGAAAAAATAAATCAACTTGTTGAAAATAATTTTAGTAATTTATAAGGAAATGTAAATAATGTACCAAAAGCCTACCATTTGAAAAACAAAATTCATATTTTGATAATATAATAATTTTAAAACAAACTCATACAAAACCAATGACGGAATTAAGAATTTTTCTAGTTTTGAGCTATGGTTTAAATATTAAATTAGCTATAAGCTAAGTATTAAATTTGTTAGGGATAAAATTGTAAAGTTGGTAAATCCATAGTCAAAACAGAGTTCTGTAATGTTTAGACTCAGTGTAGGTTAAGACACTATAGTCTTGAGTCAAGTAGAAGTGTAAAGAAATAGTGTAGGCTAAGACACTATAGTCTTGAGTCAAGTAGAAGTGTAAAGGTCTCAGGAAAGTTATTCAAATACTCTTAGAAGTATGAAATGAAGTTGAATAGAGCCAGATGAACAATAACGCAAGAAGACCGCAGAAAGACAGCAAGAAGCACGTTCTGAGTCACGGGATAAAGCCGAGAATAGTCTTCTGTAGATTTGGCCGTGCGGGATCACCGCAGGAAGGCCGCGGGTGCGAGCTTCCCGCGAGGTGACTTTTCTTGCTTCAGTTCTCTAGATGTTAATCCTGTTCGCCCCAACTTTTGTATGATATAAAATGGGGGATATATCTAGGGTTTCATAAAGAGCGAGGAATAGAGAGAATATTCATTAGAGTGTGAGCCAAAAGAGTTTCAAAGGTCTCTCTATAGTTTAGCCAAGCTTTTCATCTCCTGATTCGAAGGAGTTCGGATTCGTGGTGAGTGATCGCTGAGGATTCAGCATGCTGTGGATTCAGTAGAGCTACTGAGGAGTCAGTATTGTGCCTTTGAGGAGTTGGAGGGCTTTCGCTTGAAGAGTTGGTGCATCGAGGATTCGAGCAAACATCAAATAGATTATAGAGTCAAGGAGTTGATCTATCGAGATCTTTGAGTTTGTAACCAAAGTTTATTTTGGTGAAAGTTTTTTAGAGGAGTTTCTTGTGTGGATTTCCTCGCCACATATACTGCCTTCTACTTTCAATTATTTATGTGATTGATTGTTTGGGATATCTAGCACAGTACACATAAATTTTCAATTGGTATCAGAGCATGCACCTTTTTACGAGCAAAAAGAGATCCTGATTTCTTGCTAGATGGATCCCCCAACAAAAGGCGGCTCAAGCACCAGACCTCCATGGTTTGACGGCACTAATTATCCATATTGGAAGATTCATATGAGGGCTCACTTAATCTCCCTAAACATCAACATAGGGCTATCAATTGAAAACTGTTGGTTAAAACCAACACATACAGTTGGCAATGTGACGGTAGAAAAACCTATGGATACTTGGACTAGGGCAAAGCAAGAAAGAGTGGAATGGAACTACAAAGCCCTGAGCGTAATTTTCTGTACTATTTTAGCTGATGAATTCAGGAGAATATCAAGCTATGAGATAGCCAAGCAAGCTTAGAAAATTATTGAGTTAACACATGAAGGTAATTCTACAGTAAAAAAGTCAAAACTGCAGAAAATAACCTCAGAATTTGAAAGCTTGAAGATGTCAAAGAATGATACATTTGATTACTTTTATGCTAAACTTTATGATATCGTCAACTCGAGTTTAAACTTAGGAGATTGTCATGCCCCAAACTCCACGACCCAGGAACGTGGGGACTTAACCCACCAAAACACCACAAAACAAACATTCATCTAATCAATCAGTGCAGAAGCAATTTAATATTGGTATTTCATTAATGAAATACTCCAAAATCTATTATCTGCCATGAAAAGGCTACATTACATAATGCCACAAATCGGGCTCAAATCTAAATCCAAAATAAGTTAAACATAAATAGAAATAAAGCAAAAATCTGCTACTCTATCTCATGGTTCCATCACGAGCATCTGCCCCTATAAGATCAACTATAGGGGGTGAGCACTAAACCATGTGCGCTCAATATAAAGCATATAAGCATATTTTCTTAATTCATGCAAGTCCAGCACCATAATATGGGTCAGGTACTCTGGAAGGTTAGTTTGTGGCTGCAGAACTAAACCCAAATAAGATAACCCTGGTCTCAAAATCCCAGTCTATCGATAGCCCTGGTTGCATAAACCCAGTCTATCAAAATCAAGTCCCCAGACGTTGGTCGTGGGGTACAAATGGTCCCGAAGTACCAAGTGTACAGATAGCCTTAGTCCTCCAGTCCCAGTCTATCATCGGATAGCCCTGGTCCTTCTATACTAGTCTATCGATAGCCCTAGTTCCATAGTCCAGTCTATCAAATCTTACCTTAAAGGCTAAGTATACGCTGGTACAGTCGTATATAACATTTGTAGGTTTCTAGCCTACTGGTTATGCCTAACCACCCTGCGCTGGTCTCGGGGTTTTCAACCTTTGGGCTCTAGAACCCACTATTTCTAGTACCCTTAACGACCCCAATATCAAAATTAATATCCAATTCATAATCCTTTACAGCATATCATACACAATTTCCACCCTAACCAAGTTCCATATGTTCATCCATTTTACCTATAAGTTTTATGAAACATAAGTATTCAGGGCCTAGGTTTTATGTTGCCTATACATGCTTACTTTAAAACAAATAAGCAGACCCACATAATCTCACATTATCATATGTTTAAAACGTATAAGATTTATCGGAAATAAGAATCCAAAACAATCCTCATGTGTCACCACAATTACATAGATTAATCTATACTATTTTGAAACAAAAAGTAATTCAAAATCTCAAGTTTTAAGAAAAACAGTGGACCTCGCAGCTTGGGCGCAGGCAGCTCGAAGCTTCGGCCCTCGGACAGAATACTCCGCAGCTTAGGGGATTACAGTCCGAAGCTTCCCCCCCTTTTTTTTAGAGATATAAATGAAAATTTCTGAATATCAAAAAGTATATATATTTAACATCAAAACTTTGTTTAAAATCAAAGAACACCATTTTTCATAAAAATTTACAAAACATGGATTTCCTTGATTTCATCCATTCATAACTACACCTACACATATATAAATCTGGCATGTCTTACAATTTTATTTCAAAATATATATTCAAGCCACATAATCGTTTCTTCCAATTTTTACAAAAACCTAGAATTTCATGAAAAGAAAATAAACTAATCAAAATATGCCTCATGTCCTCAAATTTAAATACACATTCAAAACTACAAAATCCTTACAAGAAACAAAGAAAAATAACTTACGCTATCCCACCTACCTCGCTACACACGTAGATGAACGGTGCGTAAAGTGTTTTCTACCAACTCAAGTTGGTCTTTATAAAAAATCACAGACGAGATCGTACCGAACTACACACGAACACCCTTCAAAATTCACAGTAGAATGTCCTCTCCTTACTCTTCCTCAGCCTCACAAAGGGTTTCACGACGGCTCTGCTCTCTATTTCTCTCTTTAGGTCAGAAAGTTGTAAAAAGGAGTCTGAAGGCTAAAGGGATAGGGATTTTAAATATGAAACTTCCCCCATAAGCCTCCCCATTGTCATTAATCCTAGCGACCCAGATTAGCCAATAGGAATCCACCTTCCTCTCAACCAATAGAACCCTAGCACGTGTATAAAATACACATGCATGCGCCCAAAACAGAAATTTAAATTAAAATAAAAACAAGAATAAAAATCTGAATTTTAAAATAATAATAAATTAAGTACATAAAAAAATACGGGTCTTTACATCCTCCCCTCCTTACAAAATTTTCGTCCCCGAAAATTAGAACAAAAGAAAAAACACAACAAAGCACAATCAAGTTAACAGCTTCGGGTATCGGTGCCTCATATCTAGCTCACACTCCCAAGTTGATTCTTCTGTCCCATGACGTTTCCACAGCACGTGAACCAAAGATATAGTCTTCCCTCAGAGAACCTGTTCACGAGAATCCATAATCCTCACAGGTTTTACCTCATAGGAAACCTCAGAATCAACCCCAAGCTCCTCCAATCTAAAACATGAGACAGATCAGGATTATACTTTCTTAGCATGGACACATGGAATACTGAATGCGCTCCAGACAACCTTGGTGGCAAAGCCAAATAGTACGCCACCTCACCGACCCGTGCCAACACCTCGAATGGCCCAATGAACCTCAGTGACAACTTGCCTTGACGGCCAAACCAGAACTGTCCCTTACGTGGCGAGACTCTTAGAAACACGTGGTCTCCCACATCAAACTCCAATGGCCTACGTCTCCAGTCAGCATAGCTCTTCTAATGACTACGTGCCGTTCGACCTTCTTTCTGATGATTTTAATTTTCTCTGTCATCTCCCGAACCATCTCAGGTCCCAACAAAATTGTCTCTCCAACCTCTGCCCAGCATATAGGAGATCTGCATGGCCTTCCATACAATGCCTCATAAGGCGCCATCTCGATACTGGACTGATAGCTGTTATTGTATGCAAACTCCACCAATGGAATGTGTGTCTCCCAACTAAATTGAAAATCCAGTAAGTATGCCCGAAGCATATCCTCCAAGATTTGAATGGTACGTTCAGACTACCGAACTATCTGAGGATGACAGGCGGTACTGAACATCAACTCTGTACCCGTGGTTTACTGAAGACTATGCCAGAAACGAGATGCAAAACGGGGATCTCTATCTGACACAATTGAAACTGGAGCTCCATGTAACCTCACAATCTCTCGGATATACAACCTCGCCAAACTATCCATAGAATCAGTTAAACAAATTGGTAAGAAGTGTGCCGACTTTGTCAATCCTTCAACCACTACCCATATGGTGTCGTGCTTCTTGGGAGATTTAGGCAAATTTGTAACAAAGTCCATGGTGATGTTCTCCCACTTCCATTCCGAAACAAGTAATGGATGGAACAATCCTGCTGGCTTCTGATGTTCTGCTTTCACTTGCTGGCAAGTCAAACACTTACTCATAAACTCAGCTACATCTTTTTTCATTCCATTCCAAAAGAACTGACGACGGAGATCTTGGTACATCTTTGTCCCTCTAGGATGTACTGTAAATTTGGAATGGTGAAACTCCCTCAAGACTGTTTCCCGAATCGAAACTAGAACAAAAAACCTCCATTGGAATCTCAATTTCCCATCTAAGCCTATTGTCCAACCACGTATGCCCTCATCACTATTCATTCGTATTCGGTACTCATCTACCTCAGTATCGGTACTTTGGGCCTCCACAACTTTACTTAACAAAGTAGACTGAACCACTGTGGAACATAACACTGCTTGGTTCTCAACCTCCTGATAGTCAAGTCTAAACTCACACAAACTATCCATCATCCTCCACTCCTGCACTGCCACATTAGCCAATGTGGCATGGTTTTTCCAGCTCAAGGCATCACCAACCACGTTGGCCTTACCCGGATGGTAATGCAGTTCAAAGTCAAAGTTTTCCATGCACTCGATCCATCTCCTCTGCCTCAGATTTAGATCCTTCTGAGTAAAAATGTACTTCAAGCTCTTGTGGTCGGAGAAAACTTCAAATTTCTCCCCAGAGAGATAGTGCCTCCAGCTCTTGAGTGCAAAGATAACTGCTGTCAACTCAAGATCGGGCATAGGGTATCTTTCCTTCTTGCATCAAAACACAGCCCAAACCTTGCTTTGATGTGTTATAATAAACTGCATACCCTAATCCACTTTCTGGGATCACAAGCACTGGAGCAGAAGTCAATTTTTTCTTCAATTCTTGGAATGAACACTCGCAAGCTTCATCCAACACAAACTTGCTTCCGAGTTAGCTTCATCCAACACAAACTTGCTTCCGAGTTAATCTTGTCATCGGCCCAGATAGTCCTGAAAAGTCTAACACAAACCTCCGGTAGTATCCTACCACCCCTAGGAAGCTACGAATTTCAAACACGGTTGTTGGCCTCGGCCATTCTATAACTGCCTCAATTTTTGAAGGGTCTACTGTAACACCCTAACCAAATACCACATGCCCAAGAAATTTTACCTCCCAGAGCCAAAATTCACATTTACTAAGCTTGGCATATAGTTGGTGGTCCTTTAAAGTCTGAAGCACAATCCGTAAATGCCTCTCATGTTCTTCCTCCGAGCGTGAGTAAACCAACACATCATCGATAAAGAGGACCACAAACTGATCTAGATACTTACTAAATATTTGGTTCATCAGATCCATGAACACTGCTGGTGCATTTGTTAACCCAAATGGCATAACTAGGAACTCGTAATGGCCGTACCGAGTCCTAAATGCTGTCTTGGGGACATCCTCTGGTCACACCCTTAACTAGTGATAACTGGACCTCAGGTCAATCTCCAAAAAGAAAACCGATCCCTTCAACTGATCAAATAGGTCATCAATGCTCGGCAAAGGATACTGATTCTTGATGGTGACTTTGTTCAGTCTCCTATAATCAAAACACATTCTAAGTGTGCCATCTTTCTTTGCTGCAAACAGCGCTGGTGCACCCCATGGAGATGTGCTAGGTCTGATAGGCCCCTTAGAAGTCAGATCCTTAATCTGAGCTTTTAATTCGGCTAGCTCTACTGGTGCCAACCAGTAAGGTGCAATTGAGATTGGCTCGGTCCTTAGAAACAAGTCAATCTCAAACTCCACTTCTCTTTCTCGTGGCAAGCTAAATAAGTCTTCTGGGAATACCTTTAAAAGTTCACAAACTACCCGTGGCATCTCAGCCACACGCTGCTCCCCATCTTCCACAACTAAACAGGTAAACAAACTACAATGGTCCACTCGTCCTTGCCCATCTAGAGAAGGCAAAGTTCGAGGACTACAACGGTCTCCTGTAAACCTTATCACTTCCCCTCAGGAGTGTGCAAGGTCACACGTCCCTTAGAATAATCAATGAATGCTCGGTACGTAATCAACGAATCCATCTCGAGTATCACAGCAAAACTATCCATCTTAAGCACTATAAAGTCATGAGAAGACTGATAATCATCTACTGAAGCGACTAAATGAATAGACGTTACACAACCCTTGCAAATCTATCTCTTGAGAAAATCCCTCAATTAAGGTCTCAACACGAATAGGTGGAGACAGAAGCTCAACAGGCAAACCAAGCATATAAATGCAACTCTAGGTGCCATAGATTTAGAAACAAGGAACAATATATATATATATATAAGATCCAAAATCGAAACATCTCAACCATTAATTCACATATATCACTTTAAACACATAACCCCAAAACCAAATCAAAATTTCCACTGTCTCTAGGTATTCCTAAACCTAGGCTCTGATACCAAGCTGTCATGCCCCGAAATCCATGACCTGGGAACGTGGGGACTTAACCCACCAAAACACCACAGAACAAACATTCATCTAAATCAATCAGTACGGAAGTAATTTAATATTGGTATTTCATCAATGAAATACTCCAAAATCTATTATCTGCCATGAAAAGGCTACATTACATAATGCCACAAACTGGTCCCAAATCTAAATCCAAAATATGTTAAACATGAGTAGAAATCAAGCAAAAATCTACTACTCTATCTCATGGTTCCATCACGAGCATCTGCCCGTGCAAGATCAACTGTGGGGGGGTGAGTACTAAACCACATGCACTTAGTATAAAGTATATAAGCATATTTTCTTAATTCATGCAAGTCCAACACCATAATATGGGTCAAGTACTCTGTAAGGTTAATCTATGGCAGCAAAACTAAACTCAAATAAGATAGCCCTGGTCTCAAAATCCTAGTCTATCGATAGCCCTAGTTGCATAAACCCAATCTATCAAAATCAAGTCCCCAAACATTGGTCGTGGGGCACAAATGGTCCCGAAGTACCAAGTGTACCAATAGCCCTAGTCCTTCAGTCCCAGTCTATCACCGGATAGCTCTAGTCCCTCTATACTAGTCTATCGATAACCCTGGTTCCATAGTCCAGTCCATCAAATCTTGCTTTAAAGGCTAAGTATATGCTGGTACAGTTGTATAGAACATTTATAGGCTTCTAGCCTACTGGTTATGCCTAACCATCCTGCGCAGGTCTCGGGGTTTTCAACCCTTGGGCTCTAGAACCTACTATTTCTAGTACCCTTAACGACCCCGATATCAAAATCAATATCCAATTCATAATCCTTTATAGCATATCATACATAAGTTCCGCCCTAACCAAGTTCCATAATTCACCCATTTCACTTATAAGTTTTATGAAACACAAAGTATTCAGGGCCTAAGTTTCATGTTGCCTATACATGCTTACGTTAAAACAAAATAGCAAACCGACATAATCTCACATTATCATGTGTTTAAAAGACATAAGATTTATCGAAAATAAGAATCCAAAACAATCCTCATGTGTCACCACAATTATATAGATTAATCTATACTATTTTGAGACAAAAAATACTTCAAAATTTTAAGTTTTAGGAAAAACAGTGGACCTCGCAGCTTGGGCGTAGGCAGCCTGAAGCTTCGGCCTTCGGATAGAATACTCCGTAGCTTAGGGGAAGGCAGCCCGAAGCTTCCCCCCCTTTTTTTTTAGAGATATAAACGAAAATCCTAAATATCAAATATATATATATTTCACATCAAAACTTTGTTTAAAATCAAAGAACACCATTTTTCATAAAAATTTACAAAACATGGATTTCCTTGATTTCATCCATTCATAAATACACCTACACATATATAAATCTGGCATGTCTTATGATTTTATTTCAAAATATATATTCAAGCCACATAATCATTTCTTCCAATTTTTACAAAAACCTAGAAATTTCATCAAAAGAAATAAACTAATCAAAATATGCCTCGTGTCCTCAAATTTAAATACATATTCATACCGACAAAAATCCTTACAAGAAACAAAGAAAAATAACTTATACGCTATCCCACGTACCTCGCTACACACGTAGATGATCGGTGCGTAAAATGTTTTCTACCAACTGGAGTTGGTCTTTATAAAAAAATCACAGACAAGATCGTACCGAACTACACACGAACGCCCTTCAAAATTCACGGTAGAATTTCCTCTCCTTCTTCTTCCTCACACGGCCTCACAAAGGGCTTCACGACGGTTCCGCTCTCTATTTCTCTCTTTAGGTCAGAAAGTTATAAAAAAGAGTCTGAAGGCTAAAGGGGTAGGGATTTTAAATATAAAACTTCCCCCATAAGCCTCCCCTGCTGTCATTAATCCTAGCCACCAGATTAGCCAATAGGAATCCACCTTCCTCTCAACCAATAGAACCCTAGCATGTGTATAAAATACACATGCATGCGCCCAAAATAGAAATTTAAAATAAAATAAAAACAAGAATGAAAATCTGAATTTTAAAATAATAATACATTAAGTGTATAAAAAATGCGGGTCTTTATAGAGAGCCAATTCCCAATAATAAAATTGTGAGAAAGATCCTTCCCTCTCTCCCCACTAGCTTTCAAGCGAAGGTGACTGTAATTGAAGAAGCAAAGGGATGTTGACGCAATGTGCGTAGAAGATCTAGTTGGCTCACTTCAGACATTTGAAGCCAACATGACTAAGCCAAAATCCAAAGGAGTTGCCCAAAAAACTATTGAAGAAGATGAATCCTCCTCAAGTGTTGATGATGTAATCCCCTTCCCTGAAGGAGTTTCTAGCTATACTAAGAAAATTAGAAAATTCTTGAAAAAGAAAGATAGCAAGCATGGAAAGACAAAGAAGAAAGAGAAAGTTAAAGCAGATAAATCTTCAGAGAAGAAGAAAAAGGAAAACAAGTCCAAGGTCGTGAAGTGCTACGAGTGCCAAGGTTATGGACACATAGCTCAAGATTGTGGAAACAAGAAGAGTAAGAAGAAGGTATTCAATACAACACTCGATGATTCAGATGATCAGTCTAATACCTTCTCATCTTCAGAAGATTTTTCAGAGAATTTCACTACATTCATTGTTAGAGCTAGTGCCTCCACAAATTCTGCAGAGTCCTCATCTTTTGAAGGTAAGAATGAAGAATCCTCTGAAAGTGAAGATGAAGAAATTACAGATAAGGAAGTGAATGTTGAAGAGGCGTATGAACAGCTATACCAGAATTATCGCAAACTTCACAAGCAAAACAAAAAGTTGACTGTGAAGAATAAGATGTTAAAAAATAAGAGAGACAATTTGAAAATAGCCCTAGAAGAATTACAAAGGAAATTTGAGAGTCTTGAAGTAAGCAAGAAAACTCAAGATGAATGGATAGCAACATTCAAGAACAAACTGGAGCAAAAAGATAAAGAATTGAAGAATGCCCAGACAAAGCTTCAATCCACGTAATCCAAGATAAATTTAGCTGTTTCCCATCTTGATGATATTCTTGGAAAGCAAAGGAGCCCGAATGATAAGAGAGGACTTGGCTACACTGGCAAGCAACAGGCCAAGGTTGAAGCTAAAGCCACCTCAAGTGAGCAGAAAAAGCCTCCTCCAATGAAGCAGTCTTTTATCCCCCAAAAGC
>QLOD02000009.1:17575099-17587679 GCA_003260245.2 Sideroxylon spinosum
GTTTAATCTATATTATTCTGAGACAAAAAGTACTTCAAAATCTCAAGTTTTAAGAAAAATAGTAGACCTCGTAGCTTAGGCGCGGGCACCGCTAAGCTTCGGCCCTTGGATAGAATACCTCGCAGCTTGGGAGATGGGAGCGCGAAGCTTCCCCAAAATTTCTTTTTTTAAAAAAATAAACGAAATTTCTGAATATCAAATATATATCAAAACTTTGTTTAAAATCGAAGAACACCATTTTTTCATAAAAATTGTAAAACATGGATTTCCTTGATTTTATCCATTCACAACTACACCTACACATATATAAATCTGGCATGTCTTACGATCTTATTTCAAAATATATATATTCAAGCCACATAATCATTTCTTCCAATTTTTACAAAAACCTAGAAATTTCATCAAAGAAAATAAACTAATCAAACTATGCCTCGTGTTCTCAAATTTAAATACACATTCATACCGACAAAATCCTTATAAGAAACAAAGAAAATAACTTATACGATATCCCACCTACTTCGTTACGCACGTAAATGAATGGTGCGTAAAGTGTTTCCTACCAACTCGAGTTGGTTTTTTTATAAAAAAAAAAAATCACCGACGAGATCGTACCGAAATACACATGAACGCCCTTCAAAATTCACGGTAGAATTTCCTCTCCTTCTTCTTTCTCATATGGCCTCATAAAGAGCTTCACGACGGCTCTGCTTTCTATTTCTCTCTTTTGGTCAGCAATTTGTAAAAGGAGTCTGAAGGCTAAAAGGGTAGGGATTTTAATATAAAACTTCCCTTATAAGCCTCCTCGGCTATCATTAATCCTAGCCACCAGGATTAGCCACTAGGAATTCACCTTGCTCTCAACCAATAGAACCTAAACACGTGTATAAGATACACATGCATGTGCCCAAAATAGAAATTTAAATTAAAATAAAAAAAAGAACAAAAATCTGAATTTTAAAATAATAATAATAAATTAAGTATAAAAAAAATACGGGTCTTTACATCCTCCCCTCCTTACAAAATTTTCGTCCTCGAAAATTAGAACAAAAAGAAAAACACAACAAAGCATATTCAAGTAAACAACTCAGGGTATCGGTGCCTCATATCTTGCTCACGCTCCCAAGTTGATTCTTCTATCCCATGATGTTTTCACAGCACGCGAACCAAATATATAGTCTTCCCTCGGAGATCCTGTTCACGAGAATCCATAATCCTCACAGGTTTTACCTCGTAGGAAACGTCAGAATCAACCTCGAGCTCCTCCCAATCTAAAACATGAGACGGATCAGGATTATACTTTCTTAGCATGGACACATGGAACACTGAATGCACTCCAGACAACCTTGGTGACAAAGCCAAACAATACGCCACCTTATCGACTCGTGCCAATACCTCCAACGGCCCAATGAACCTCGGTGAAAATTTATCTTTACGGCCAAACCGGAACTGTCCCTTACGTGGCGAGACTTTTAGAAACACATGGTCTCCTACATTAAACTCTAATGGCCTACACCTCTGGTCAGCATAGCTCTTTTGACAACTATGTACCATTTCAAGCTTCTGTCTGATGATTTTAATTTTCTCTATCGTCTCTTGGACCATCTTAGGTCCTAACAAAGTTGTCTCTCCAACCTCTGCCCAGTATATAGGAGATCTGCATGGCCTACCATATAATGCCTCATAAGGCGCCATCTCTATACTGGACTGATAGTTGTTATTGTATGCAAACTCCACCAATGGAAGGTGTGTCTCCCAACTACCTTGAAAATCCAGTACGCATGCCCGAAGCATATCTTTCAATATTTGAATGGTATGTTTAGACTGCCCATCTGTCTGAGGATGATAGGTAGTACTGAACATCAACTCTGTTCCCATGGCTTACTGAAGACTATGCCAGAAACAAAATACAAAACAGGGATCTCTATCTGACATAATCGAAACTGGAGCTCCATATAACCTCACAATCTCTCGGATATACAATCTCGCCAAACTATCCATAGAATCAATTAAACAAATTGGCAAGAAGTGTGCCGACTTTGTCAATCTATCAACCACTACCTACATGGTGTCATGCTTCTTAGGAGATTTAGGTAAATTTGTAACAAAGTCCATGGTGATGTTCTCCCACTTTCATTTCGAAACAGGTAATGGATGGAGCAATCCTGCTGGCTTCTGATGTTCTGCTTTCACTTGCTGGCAAGTCAAACACTTACTCACAAACTCAGCTACATCCTTCTTCATTCCATTCCAAAAGAACCGACGACGGAGATCTTTGTACATCTTTGTCCCTCCGGGATGTACTGCAAATTTGGAGTGGTGAAACACCCTCAAGACTATTTCCCGAATCGAAACCGGAACAAACAACCTCTCTTGGAATCTCAATTCCTCATATGAGCCTATTGTCCAACCAAGTTTGCTCTCATCTCTATTCATTCGTATTCGGTACTCATCTACCTTCGTATCAGTACTCTGGGCCTCTACAACTCTACTTAACAAAGTAGGCTGAACCACGGTGGAACATAACACTGCTCGATTCTCAACCTCTTGATAGTCAAGTCAAAACTCATACAAAATATCCATCATCCTCCACTCCTGCACTGCTACATTAGCCAATGTGGCATGGTTCTTTCGGCTCGAGGCATCAGCAACCACATTGGCCTTACCCGGATGGTAATGCAATTCGAAGTCAAAGTTTTCCATATACTCGATCCATCTCCTCTGCCTCAGATTTAGATCCTTCTGAGTGAAGATGTACTTCAAGCTCTTATGGTCAGAGAAAACTTCAAATTTCTCTCCATAAAGATAGTGCCTCCAGCTCTTGAGTGCAAAGATAACTGCTGCCAACTTAAGATCTTGCACAGGGTACTTTTTCTCATGAGTCTTTAGCTGTCGAGACCCATAAGCTACTATCTTCCCTTCTTGCATCAAAACACAGCCTAAACCTTGCTTGGATGAGTCACAATAAACTGCATACCCTAAGCCACTTTCTGGGATCACAAGCACTGGTGCAGAAGTCAATCTTTTCTTCAATTCTTGGAATGAATGCTCGCAAGCTTCATCCCACACCAACTTGACTCCTTTCTGAGTTAATCTTATCATCGGCCTAGCTAGTTGCGAAAAGTCTAACATAAACCTCCGGTAATACCTGCCAGCCCTAAGAAGCTACGAATTTCAAACACGGTTGTTAGCCTCGGCCAATCTATGACTGCTTCAATTTTTGAAGGGTCCACTGTAACAACCTCACCAGATACCACATGCCCAAGAAAGTTTACCTCCCGGGGCCAAAATTCACACTTACTAAGCTTGGCATATAGTTGGTGGTCCTTTAAAGTCTAAAGCACAATCCGTAAATGCCTCTCATGTTCTTCTTTTGAACGTGAGTAAACCAACACATCATCGATAAAGACGACCACAAACTGATCTAGATACTTACTAAATATTCGGTTCATTAGATCTATGAACACTGCTGGTGCATTTGTCAACCCAAATGGCATAACTAGGAACTCGTAATGGCCGTACTGAGTCCTAAATGCTGCCTTGGGGACATCCTCAGGTCGCACCCTTAACTGGTGATAACCAGTTCTCAGGTCAATCTTCGAAAAGAAAATCGATCCCTTCAACTGATCAAATAGGTCATCAATCCTCGGTAAAGGATACCGATTCTTGATGGTGACTCAGTTCAGTCTCCTATAATCAATACACATTCTAAGTGTGCCATCTTTCTTTGCTGCAAACAGCACTGGTGCACCCCATGGAGATATGCTAGGTTGGATAAACCCCTTAGAAGTCAGATCCTCAATCTGAGCTTTTAATTTAGCTAGCTCTGCTGGGGCCAACCGATAAGGTGCAATAGATATCGGCTCGATCCCCGGACCTAAGTCTATTACAAACTCTACTTCTCTTTCTGGCGGTAACCCAAATAAGTCTTCCGGAAATACTTCCGAAAATTCACAGATAACCCGCGGTAACTCAGTCACACTCTGCCCCTCATCCTCCATGGTCATACTAGCAAATAGGCTACAAAGTTCCACTCATCCTTGCCCATCAAGAGAAGGTAAAGTCTGAGGATTGTAGCGATCCCCCGTGAACTTGACCATATCTCCCTCAAGAACATGCAAGGTCACACGACCCCTAAAAAAATCAATAAATGTTCGGTAGGCTACCAACCAATCCATACCGAGTATCACATCAAAACTATTCATCTTCAATACTATAAGGTCATGAGAAGACTGATAATCCCCTACTATATTACTCACTCGAGTAGATAACACGCAACCCTTATAAATCTTACTCAACTGAGAAAATCCCCCAATTGGGGTCTCAACACGCATGGGTGAAGGTAAAAACTCAATAGGCAAACTAAGCGCAGAAACACGACTCTCAGAAGTAAATGAATGAGAAGCCATCAAGGTTGTAACATGCGTAGCAAAAACTGTAAATGTACCTCGAGTCACAATTGGCTCAATAGGTCCTTCTGTCTAAGCTACGGCAAATACCCTTCCCTGAGTGGGAGCTACTGGTGGCCTTCTGCCTCCCGGCCTCTGCTGTGAACCACCCTGTGCTATCCTTAGGACACTCGGGGCACCACCCTGCGGGCCCTGCTGATACTGATTGTGAAAAGACTGAAAGGTTATCGGCCTATTACTCTGAACCGACTATGCCGGCTGCTGATATTTAGTAACATTATTGCCCTGAGGACAGTTCCTGGAGATATGGCTTTGTTGGCCACAAGAGTAACACATCGGTGGTCCCGACCTCTGCTCAACCCTCGATTCAAATCGATGCTCAGGCCTAGCAGGTGCATTCTTTAATGGGCAAAAATACTTCTTGTGCCCTGGCTAGTGACATATATGACACACTATTGGACCCTGGGATTGTGTCCTACCTACTAACTGAGTAGGAGCCACGCCTCCTTGCTGGAAACGTTGTGGCTAGGATTCACTGAGTCCCTCTCTATTCCTTTTCTTAGGCCTACCATCTGACTGAGGAGCAACATTCTTACTGAGCCTATTCTCATTCATCACCTTCACATCATTCAAGTCTTTTTCAATGGTCATTGCCCTACCAGTTAAGATATTGTAGTCGTCTAACCCGAGTGGAACAACTCTGCTCCTGATGGCTACTCGTAGACCCCTCTCAAACCGTCTGCACCTGTACCTCTCTGTATATACTAATTCTAGAGCGTAAGTGGAGAGAGACGGAAATCGACATTCATACTCCAGCATTGTCATGGTCCCCTAAGTTAATGCCATGAATTCATCTCTCTTTGCATCTCTGAGTGCCATAGGGAGAAAATGCTCACGGAATAACTCCTGGAATCTCTCCCAAGTCAAATCTGCCATAACCTGTGAATCCTCTATAGAACTCCACCATATATCGGCATTACCAGTGAACTGAAAGGTGACGAGGGATATCCTCGTCTGAATATCTGTGATCTGAAGAGCCTTGAGAATTTTCTTGCATTGGCTAAAAAAACCCTCTGCAATATCGACGTCTGGCAGTCTGTCATAACTAGGAGGCTTCATCCTCTTAAAGCGCTCTAAAGAACCCATCGATTGACTAGAAACTGGAGGAGGATCCATTCATGCTCCACATCGTGCAAACACTACCATGGTTACTGCCATCTAGTGCACGAATGTGGTAAGATCGAATGCTGCAAGTGTCTGGACTAAAGGCTGTCCAGATTGTACCTCCTCTTGCTGCGGCACTGAAGCCACTCCTGGCGGAGCCCCTAACCTCGCATCGATATTAGACCCTTGCTCGTGGTTCAAATTAGCATAAACATTCCCTGCTGGGAACCCACGGTCCATACCAGCTTGATCACCACGGCCACGACCACGACCTCCCTGGGCCCCACGACCTCTGGGTCGCCCACGTCCTCTGCCCCTAGCAACTGGTGCTACTCTCCGCACCATTAAGCTAGAAACAAGGAAAAACGAAATTTAGATTTCAAATTTTCAAGGCCTCAAAAAATTAAATCACACATAACACATTCCACAACACATAAACCCAAAACTAGAAACAATGCCCACTATCCCTAGGTATTCTTAAACCTAAGCTCTGATACCAAGCTGTCATGCCCTGGAATCCACAACCCGGGAACATGGGGACTTAACCCACCAAAACACCACAAAACAACCAGTCATCTAAATCAATCAGAGCGGAAGCAATTTAATATTGGTATTTCATCAATGAAATACTCCAAAATCTATTATCTGCCATGAGAAGGCTACATTACATAATGCCACAAACTGGGCCCAAATCTAAATCCAAAATACGTTAAACATAAATAGAATAAAGCAAAAGTCTGCTACTCTATCTCATGGTTCCATCACGAGCATCTGCTCCTGCAAGATCAACTGTAAGGGGGTGAGCACTAAACCACGTGTGCTCAGTATAAAGCATATAAGCATATTTTCTTAATTCATGCAATTCCAACAAGACATTATCAAAAGCATGTAAACATCTCATCATATTTTAAATCACCTTATCACCTCCATTAATCATTTTATCGCGTCAACAACTTAACCATGAAACCTTAGTTTCATGTTAATAGTCATCTATCATCACAAAATATTCCAACACCATAATATGGGTCAGGTACTCTACAAGGTTAGTCTGTGGCCACAGAACTAAACCCAAATAAGATAGCCTTGGTCTCAAAGTCTCAGTCTATCGATAGCCCTGGTTGCATAAACCCAGTCTATCAAAATCAAGTCCCCAGACATTTGTCGTGGGGTACAAATGGTTCCGAAGTACCAAGTGTACAGATAGCCCTAGCCTTCAGTCCCAGTCTATCACCGGATAGCCTTGGTCCCTCTATACCAGTCTATCGATAGCCTTGGTTCCATAGTCCAGTCTATCAATCTTTCCTTAAAAGCTAAATATACACTGGTACAGTCGTATATAACATTTGTAGGTTTCTAGCCTAGTGGTTATGCCTAACCATCCTGCGCAGTTCTCGGGGTTTTCAACCCTTGGGCTCTAGAACCCACTATTTCTAGTACCCTTAACAACCCCAATTATCAAAATCAATATCAAATTCATAATCCTTTACAGCATATCATACACAAGTTCCATCCTAATCAGGTTCTATATGTTCATCCATTTTACTTATAAGTTTTATGAATCATAAAGTATTCAAGGCCTAAGTTTCATGTTGCCCATAGATGCTTACGTTTAAGCAAATAAGCAAACCAACATAATCTCACATCATCATGTGTTTAAGAGACATAAGATTTATCGAAAATAAGAATCTAAAACAACCCTCATGGGTCACCAAAATTATATAGTTTAATCTATATTATTCTGAGAAAAAAAGTACTTCAAAATCTCAAGTTTTAAGAAAAACAGTAGACCTCGTAGCTTGGGCACAGGCAGCGCGAAGCTTCGGCCCTCGGACAGAATACCTCGCAGCTTGGGGGATGGGAGCGCGAAGCTTCCCCAAAATTTTTTTTTTTAAAAAGTAAACGAAATTTCTAAATATCAAATATATATATCAAAACTTTGTTTAAAATCGAAGAACACCATTTTTTCATAAAAAATTGTAAAACATGGATTTCCTTGATTTCATCCATTCACAACTACACCTACACATATATAAATCTGGCATGTCTTACGATCTTATTTCAAAATATATATATTCAAGCCACAAAATCATTTCTTCCAATTTTTACAAAAACCTAGAAATTTTATCAAAGAAAATAAACTAATCAAAATATGCCTAGTGTTCTCAAATTTAAATACACATTTATACCGACAAAATCCTTACAAGAAACAAAGAAAATAACTTATACGCTATCCCACCACCTCGTTACGCACGTAGATGAACGGTGCGTAAAGTGTTTCCTACCAACTCGAGTTGGTCTTTTTATAAAAAAAATTCACCGACGAGATCGTACCGAACTACACACGAATGCTCTTCAAAATTCACGATAGAATTTCCTCTCCTTCTTTTTTCTCACACGGCCTCACAAAGAGCTTCACGATAGTTCTGCTTTCTATTTCTCTCTTTAGGTCAAAAACTTGTAAAATGAGTCTGAAGGCTAAAAGGGTAGGGATTTTAATATAAAACTTCCCCCTTAAGCCTCCCCTGCTGTCATTAATCCTAGCCACCCATATTAGCCACTAGGAATTCAACTTCCTCTTAACCAATAGAACCCCAACACATGTATAAGATACACATGCATGTGCCCAAAACAGAAATTTAAATTAAAATAAAAACACGAATAAAAATCTGAATTTTAAAATAGTAATAAATTAAGTATAAAAAAATACGGGTCTTTACATCTATAAAATCTACATCTTGCACATCAGGTTTTTCATTTGACTGTTTACTCACATGGAAAATGTTATCCTCAAATTCAATATTTCCAATGGACATTTTCATTGACCCATTCCTACAATTGATAAGTGCATTCAAGATAGCGAAGAATGGTCTACCTAATATAATAGGTGTCATATTTGGAGCAAAAATATTAGTCAGAGGTTGTGTATCAAGGATGATGAAATCTACTAGGAAGAAAAAATTCTCTACCTGAACGAACGCATTCTCAATTATTTCTCGTGGGACTCTAATAGATCTATCAACAAGTTGAAGTGTCACATGAGTGGGCTTTATTTCTCCTAAACGCAGTTGTTCAAAAATTGAATATGGGAGTAAATTTACACTTGCCCCTAAATCAAGTAGTGCTCGCCTGATATAATAATCCCCTATTTGGCATGAAATAATACGACATCCAGGATCCTTATACACAGGGGGTATACGACTATGAAGTATATCACTAACTTGTTCAGTTAGAAAGGCTTTCACTTTTACATTTAGCCTTTTTTTTTTTTACTGTGAATAATTCCTTTAAGAATTTGGCATATGTAGGAATTTTCTTTAATTGTATCAATTAGAGGTATACTGATTTTGACTTGTTTAAACACCTCTAATATTTCTACAGCTTGAGCGTCTCTCTTAGATTTTAGGAATCTTTGAGAGAACGATAGTTTGGGAACATATTCCCTTGAAGTGATCTTTACTTCTTCTTTACCTTATTTTTCTTTCCCTTTTTCGATGTCTTTTTCCTCTGCTCTCTCATTCTCATTTAATGTGATCTCATCTTTCGTCTGTATTTGATTTGTCACTGTCTGCTTAAGTTCCAACTCTTTCCTGGGCTCATCCACCCTAGGATGAATGGTTTTATCTATTACCTTACCATTCCTAAGCATCGTGATAGCTTGAATTTGCTCAAAATTATTTTGAGTATTGGAAAATCCTTCAGCTTGATTTACTTGAGCAGAATGATTTGGATGTGGTTGAGCAGGCAACTGACCTTTCTGCTGACTACTCAGTGTTTGGGTTATAAGAGTCAGTTGCCCTTTTATATCATCCATCGCTTGATTATTTTAGGCCCATAATGTAGATTGTATAGCCATGAATTACTGAAGAGTCTCTTCGGTGGATCACTTATTGGGAGGAAATTGTGTATGATATGGTCCCATGTTTAGAGATGGTCCTAGGTTATGGGTAGGAATTTGTGGAATATGTGGAGGTGGAGCAGAATGAAACTACTGAGGCATGGATGCTCGATTATTTCTCCATCCAAAGTTAGGATGATTCCTCCAGCCCGGATTATAGGTTTCAGAAAATGGATTTCCCCTTTGATTTTATCCCCGATATGGTAGACGGAATTGATTTACGGCATTAATGGGCATTTCACTAGTTTGTTGGCTTTGAACCACTTCATGACAAACTGAGATAGTTGGACGGTCATCAGTTTTATGTGCTTAGCTATCACAAATAAGGCCACAGACACTTGCTGTAGGTTCCTTAAAAGTTGGTGTTTTCCTTTTTGATTTTCAAGGTTTCAATTTCCCATGACAGTGTTGTTATTTTTTCTTTTAGAACGTTGAATTCACTCAACTGGTGTATCCCTTTGGTATGCGTTGCAATAGTAAAGTGGGAATTCTGGGATCCTGTAGTATCCTATGTTTATGCATTCTTAGCTACTCATACGCTTCCTCAGGAGATTTATCATAGAACTAAATATTACACATTGTTTCCGTAAATTGTTTAAGTTAAGGTATTAAGGATCCATAGAAGATACTAGCTAGATGCCAGACTTCAAATCCTTGGTATGGACAAGAATGTACGAGTGTTTTGAATCTTTCCCAGCACTGCTAAAAGGTTTCACCAGGCTGAGGGGCAAAGTTCAAAATTTGGTGTTGAATGACATCAGTTTTATTTGGAGGAAAAAATTTCTTGAGGAATTTAAATTGCATTTCTTCCCAAGAGTGAATAGACTTAGGTTGCAAAAGCTCAAACCACCTAGCGGCTTTATCCTTAAGAGAGAAAGGGAAAAGGTTTAGGAATATTAGATCTATGGAGTAGTTTTGGTCTTTGAACGTCACACAATGATCTTAAACCTAGTTTAGTATTCGTATGGATTCTCAGATTCCATACTATGAAAGGTTGGCAGAAGTTGGATCATCCCAGGTTTAAAATTGAAAGATTTTTTTCTTTCAAACCATATTATACAAGATTCAGGTGCATGCCTATCTTCTTGGAGTATGTCATTCATTAAACGTCTAGGAATAACGGGTTGATTATTTCCTGCCATTTCTACTGTAGGAGTGGAATTAGAGGATATGGGAACGTCTATGAGGAAATTTTCGATATCAAAAGGAATATTGGTGTTTTCAGGTTGTATTAATCTACCGTCTTCCCCACGATTCCAAGCACTCATAAACTAAATTAACAAAAGATAGAATTCTATGAAAATAAAAATAAAAATTCAAAAAGCTATTTTCAAAAGCTCTTTTTGAGAATATTTTAGTTCTCTATTGCAAATTTTTAAATTGAATTCTAAATCAATAAGATTTATAGGAAATACCCTTCTTTGCTCAAAAATTTAAAAAAGCCCAAGCTATTATTCTTCTTTTTGAATGTAGGTTTCCAAAGATTCAATCTCTATTTGCAATTTAGAAATTCTTTTCTTAACATCACTTTGCAAAAGAAACATAAATAAAAATTCAAAATAAATAATTTTTTTTAATAAAAGGCATTAGGTAAACTTTAATTTAAACCAACTTAAAAACTAATCTAAGGTTCCCTAGCAATGGCACCAAAAACTTGACTGCCTCTAGAAATTGCGTCAAATATTATCCCCAAGTGCAAAGGTGAGTAACGTAGTTTTAACTCGATGAGAACGAGGTCAAATTCATAAGGAACCTACTATGTTAATTTCTAAGTTTTATAAGATTAAATAAATTCATGATCTAGTTCAAAAGTGATAATTTTGAGTGGTTTAAAAGTTTTGGGTTGATTTTAAATTATAAACACAATGTAAATTACTTAATTAAACTTAATCTAACGCAAAATATAAAGTGACAAATAACTAAAACTAAAAGATGTGATTCAATCAATGGAAGGGTCATAATTCAACTTTCAGTTCCAGCTGGATTGATTATTTCACAGTGTGATGTGCTTTTAATCCTCAATCTAAGTTTCATGTGAAGGAAAAGTAGATTAGAATGATAATTTCATGAAAGCATATAAAATTCTCCCTAACTCAGTTTTATACTCACGTTTAGGATTATAAAATTGGAAGATATACTTTTAATAATATTAGAGTCTTAGATCTAAAGTTTTCATCTCAAAAATATAAGAGAAGTTTTAAGGTTCAAAAATCCTTATCAGTGATTTCTGAGAATATGATCAAGGGTTATTGTTTCCGAACGGTTTTGAAATGAATGAAATTAAATCTAAAAAGTGTAGATCTCTACGTGTACATTTTCACCCAATACACGTAGGTCTACGCACACCACAAAGTTCATAATCATCCACCCTTCCTTAATTTGTTGAATCAAGAACTATGGTTTTAGCCTTGTATGGAAACGTAAACAATATAAGCAATACAAAAGATGAAACTATATTCAATGATTTAAAAGAATGATTCAAATATCGTACTTTGAAATAATGCGAAATGTAACCAACATTGACAATGTTCCAACAAGAACTCTAAGAAAATGAAAGAACATTCTCCAAAATAACTAAGAAACGAAACAAAAGAAAGAAAATAAAAACTCTATAAACTAATCTATGTGACGGCTAGAACGAACTCTCAAAATAATCCCCTAAGGTCTCTATTTATAGCGCCATTTACAAACCCTAAAAATTATAAAAACGGAACCCTAAATTACCCAGTGGTCCGGACCACCTGTGGCTATAGTCCTAACCACGGTGTTTTACTCTCTTCAAATTGCAGTGTTGTGGTCCAGACCACCCATGCTACTGTCCGAACCACAGTTTGTTGACGCCTTCTGTACTTTGTTGCAATGGTCCGGACCGACTAGAAGATGGTCCAAACCGTCCCTACTCCGACTTCCTGTTTTGTTTTTCGCTTCTTGTTCTTGCTCTAGTCCAAATAGGGACTCTTTATGTGGACACCAACGGCTCATTGTTGCTGTTTTCCTCATCTTCATCCTTGTTTATCACGATTCTTTCCTCTTCTTTTCTGCATTGAAGAGAATAGAACAAAAAAGTGATAAAGATTAACAAAACTTGTAAATTTATTAAACAATGCATGTTCTA
>QLOD02000009.1:17615113-17636847 GCA_003260245.2 Sideroxylon spinosum
AAAAAGTTAAAAATTAACATAATTATTGAAAGTAATTAACATAAATATTGAGTATATAACTAAATGAATTCAAACTTCTTAAATTTCAGTTGACGTAATACTTGAACTTAGTAGAGAATATGACAGTTTAGGATTCAAATTTGTGATTAAATTTATTATTATATCTTGTAAGAAAATTAAATAATTTTAAATTATAGTTAGCTTAATCAAGGGATATGTAAAGGAATAGTAAAAAAATTCACTAAATTAATTTCATAAGTTGGGTGAATTATTATTGTTCGCTTCGTGTACTAATATAGATGATGTTTAACAGAGAAACGTGTATAATCTTATAGTTTTAGATCATAAAAATTCGAAATTGTCTTAAATATGACTGGTTTGAATGAAATTAATCTTAAGATATTATGAAAATATGATGCCTTATTTCAACAAATTCTATTTGCATTTTTATTTTATTTTTATATATTAATATAAATAAATAAGGCATCTTATCAAATTTTGGGAAATTAAAAATTACTTTAACCTTCAAAGAGTTTTTTATTTTTTATTTTTTATGTGAGACATCAGTAGCCATTCTTCAAATATGAAAAATTACATTATTACGTTATTTTAATTTTTGTTCTTCTTCCTTTTTTTCTTTTTTTTTTTTGTGCAATACGCCTCACTGGCATTGAAATGTTAAATAATCAAATCGCAATTGTCATTGGAAGATTCTAAAATATATATAATATCAAAAATTATTTCTTACATAAAAAAACACACACAATTAAATAATGCCACATTGACTTTATTTCACAACTATTTTCTTCTTTATCCTTTCGTCTCTCCTCCGGGTCGTCTCCTTTTGCTTTTCAAACACCATCTCCAACCCACGTTACCCATTCTATGCAACGTTCGGTACCCAAGTGGTAGTTTAATGGAGTTGGGTATTTTCACGTTCGAATTTCGAGATAGACATTTACGTATTGGACCTTTGTTTAGGAAGTGGGGGGTTAGGAATCTATAGTGGACCCAACCCACGTTAGGGTACTATAGCTCAACCAAGCCCATAAGAGAGTGGCCCATTTCTATAGTTCCTACATATATAGAACTACGTTTGCCAACAGTATGGGTCTGATCCGGACATAATAAGAGTGAGCTAACTCGAATCCGCCAGATCCGATTGTTATTGGATACAGCTCTGGTCGACCCAAACATATATATAATATCTAAATTAATCCATTCATAGAAAAAGCAGCCAATTGCATCTGCCTAGAAATTCAAGCGTCACAATTGCATCTGAATCTTGTCAAGAATTATAATGTGTATACTAGTATTATTTTTTTCCCTCTTATTCCGGAGTTTCTGTCTTCCCCATTGGCTAAAGTATGAATTAGAAAACGATTTCTATATGTGCGTAGTTATGCCTCAACAAATGTGAAAATGACAATATGCTTTTAATTAATAGAAAATTACTTTATACGACTATCAATATCCTCGTAAAAATAATTTTTTCAACAATAGATAGTGATTATCAGTTTACTAAGTATGCTAAGACTATAATGGCTGTGTGATGCCATCTGGAATCAATTTTTCAAACTGACGTTAAAAAGAGGTTTGACTTGGTACTCGATTAATAATGGGGATAGAGTCTTACCAAATTGAGCCTGCCTCAATATTTATGAATCTCTTATTTATTGGATTGGATTTGGATCCATTGGATTTGATCTAGGCCCAGACTATCAACAAGCCTATATAGAACTAATATTACTTTTCTTTTCTTTGGGACTATGCATAATTTAATAAAAACATGGTTTTGAACCAAATTAATTGTATTCAAAAAGTTTGGCTCAGTTATTTATCTAACAATATCAGTTTAATTTTTACCTAGGAACAAAATATCCTTTACACATGCTCAACTTGTTACCCTCTTAACTCCATCGGCTGGGCCCCCAAAGCAAAGAATGAAAAATTATAATAAACGACCCATGGGAAGTGTTAGTCAAGGCCGCTTAAATGAGACATTTAGTAAGACACTCAAAGAAAAGAAGAGAGTGAAGAGTGAGCATATATTCTTACCTCTCACATATATATATATATATATATAAGTAAATCAATCAATGATAGGCCTACCCAATTGCTTTTGTTTTGTCTACTTTAGTTGTGTATGTCATGTGAGCCCCTAGGCTCTAGTAGTTAGAAGCATTAAATGACAATGTGAAGGTAGGGCCAGTGTCTAAAACAATATGAAAATGATATGGATTGCACCCCCATATTTCCATGACTACTAATTGAGCAAGTATACTTAGATTTATATCGTATAATTATATGTATTGGTATCTTGATTCTACCACTACTTCGTGGAGGTAGATGATTATAGACATCTCATTTTCTTTCCCTTTTATATGAGCAATATTATTTGCTCCATTGAGACTAGAATTGATATTTCATTTTTGCTCATAATCATCTATAATCACTACTAACGATATTTCTAACACAGCTAAAGTCCTACAATTTAATAAAAAATATTTGTTTGGGTAAAATAACGACTATGTCCCTAACAAGAAAGTAAGAATCAATTGAAACCCTAAAGCAATTCTAAATGGCATGAAAATGTACAAAGACACTAGAGCATCATACTAAAGATAACTACAATGCCAAAATAGCTAAAATCAGGGTTTAAGTGTCGTTCTAACTCAATTGTCAAAAATGGTTGCTACCAAAACACAAGAAGCACGACAGGGATTCAACCACCCATTTCAAGTCAAAACATTATCAGAATTTATAAAACACTAAAAGGCATGTGCATGAACATAGACAAAGGCTTTGGTTAGTCAATTTATGTTGCGCGCCAGATCCCGTTACCCAGGTATGCGAGGTAAAACACATGTAATCATACATTCAACCCACATAATCTAACCCAATCAGACCAAACCAAGTTGGGACAAGGTAAAATAAAATATAAAAAATAAATATGTCAATAAGACTTAGCCACCGGATGAGCAAAGTGATCCAAAATAAAATTTATTGGGCTCAGCTCGACTTGATACAACTCGATAGAATAATATTGCAAATGAAATATGTAAAAGTGCCTCTCCAAGGATGACTAAAGGAACAATATATACAAAAGATAGCATGACCTCTCATTCGAGGTATCAATATAATATGAGCATATAAAAAAGAAAAGACAAAAAAAGGATTGAGAAATCTAAGTCTTTTGATTAATAGGTCTAACAAGCATCCCCACCTCAGAATCTGTAACAAGATTTATATGAGGAATGAGTACTATATCCATGTATACTTGCTATGCAACAAGCAATATATAAACATGTTCTACCATGCCACTAATGTGAACATGTGTCTCACAATTTAGTATAATACTGAATAATCACACTTACATGATTGATATCATTTACAAACATTTTAACATCTTAAATATTATCAAACGCATCATCATCACCATTCTCATCTATCTCGTTAACCATATAACTCTTCAACAAAGGCATACATATGACATAATCATCTAGACTCATCAACATGGCTCATTCGTGCACACACACAAGTGCGTGCGTGCGCGCCGCGCGCACAGGCAAATACTTAGCGTGATTGGCCCATGGTTACAACTTTTAATCACTAACTACACAGTCACTCAATGTCTAAATCCATTGTTAGGGTAATGCATATATACGATCGTAGGTATTTGCATCTTTGACCTCAACCGAAGAAAACTACCTATACTCTTCTAGCATCTATATTACTTTATAGTTTACTAACTTTCTGAAAATGAAAAGCAACCTCTGCATAAGTCTAGAGGCTTTCAGCTAACGGGTATATATACTTGCTATTTTCTAGTACCTCTTGACCCATAATCTATAATCAACTTAACACCACATTAGCAGGATACCATAGTCCCAGCTCATGCAACTTGACACACTAACATTGATCTCAAATCATCATTAAAATAGGAACCTACATTTCACATACTATATTTACACAAATCCTCATATCTCAACATTATAACACCATCTCTTATCATTATTCTCATCATAGGTAATTCCAAACTTTTACACAATAATGCCAATTACACAACAATAATAAATTTCGATTACTCTTAAATATAGCTTTGAATTTAAAAGGAAATTGAAAATTCAAAATAGGTCTCAGCTGTGCACACACTTTGACCATAGCAGTTATGAGCGCACAGAATGGCATTCTATGTGCATGCCAACATCATCAACCTTATGCTCATAAGAAGTTAATTTTGATTTGCACGCCCAAGCCCACCTATTGCTGTGCGCACAACTGAACCTACCCCGTGCACAACTAACTTCCAGCTAATAAACCCATAAATCTGGGTTTCTGGCTTTGATAATTAATCCCCAAATCGATTTATTTACCAATCCATGACAAAAACACAATGTATACATTCCATTAGTTAACAAAACAAGATAAGAGCAACACGTCACATTACCCATGTTGTAACTTATTATATAATTTGAATCTAAATCCTTAATAATTTAACATTTAGTTCATGTATAAACACATATACATATATTATGCTTTTATATCGCTAATAATCTATCCACCAAAATTACACAAGTTTAACTAAGGATTTAACAACTAAATAGATAAATCCAAACACATACCAAGGCTTCCTACTTCAAGCTAGAATAACGAGAAGGTAGAGATGAGGAAGAACACTAGAGCTAGACCAAAGCTTGACCAAAACCTAAACTAGGGACCACTACCCGACCATCACCATCTAACTCCAAGAGCCACCAAGGACCACCCAAAGAACCACTACACTCTCACACATTCACCGAAGCAAAGCTAAGCCCATCAACCTCATTCAAGCTTTCCCTCCTTTGAGTAACTCCATCTTTTCCTCTTTTTCTTCACATTTACTCAACAAATATCCAAAACAAACAAACCTAAAAGCCAATAGAAAGAGAAGAATGAGGTGATGAAGATGAAGTCAATGAAAAAAGGAGAAGTGTAGAGGAAGGAAACCCAAATGGAGGGCTCCCATTGGATCGAACATGGGAAAATAAGGGATTTGGTCAGTGTGATAAGACAAGAGGCTAACATAGGTGTTTTATGCATGAAAAGAATGATGATGTGCACACGAGAACCATCCAGCCAAATTATGCACATGAGAATGCTAATTCTATGTACATGCTAGACACTTAAAGGCCATGCACACGAGAAAGCCATTGTGTTCACCAATTATGTTGACTCATGTTTTCATAATGTTATTTTATTATGATATATTGAGATGTTACTTAGCATGTCATTTGATGTGATTACTTTATTGTGTATGTTGACTCAGTTACTCGATTCCTAGGTTGGAGTTAGGTATGTGTAGTTTGGTCATGGTTTTGGGTTTTGGCTCTATCCATGTGCACCACTTGTGTTGTCTGTGCGCACACCGTTGACTCGTGCACACACCCTACACATTACTTCTTTATGCGCATAGATTGATCCCATAGTCCAAAATGTACTCATAAATCTGTAGACCTAAGTTGTGGGGCAAAATTGGTCCCGTAGTCCTAAATGTTGTCATTACCCTAGTTCCACAGTCCTAATCCATTTCATCTTGCCCTAGTAGGCAAACCGATTCTACAGTTCTAGTACTAATATACGCTAGTGTAAGCCGTATACACACTTTATACGTTTCTAACTTACTGGTTATGCTATACCATCCTACGTAGGTTTTGGGCTTTTGAGAACCTAGTCTTTCAATATCCTCTATAACCCCAATATCAAAATATATGTCAACCACAGTCCTTTAACAACAACACATCATACACAAGAATTCACCCTGAGTTAAATTCTTATGTTTATCCTTTAAATTTAGAAATCTTATGAAGTATTAATCTTTCGGGCCTAAGTTTCTTGTTGCCCGTTGCATACATATGCTTAACACATAATTGAAGTTTAACAAGAAACCTTATAAAAGAAAATACTTAATTTTTTCATTTTATGTAAATTTGCTTGAAGTTAGTTTGAACGCCCATGCTTAATAGTAGTTCAACCACCTAAGCTGCTCGAAGGGGGTTTGAGTGCCCAGGCTTCTAGGAAATCTGCTCGAAGGTGATTCAAGGGCCTAGGCTGTTGGAAAAGCCACTCGAAGGTAGTTCGCGCGCCCAGATTTGTGAAAAAACCGTTTGAAGGTGGTTCGAGCACTCAGACTAACAAAAGTAAATTGTTTTAGATTTTAAATTTTTTTTTTTGTTTTATATAAAAAAAAAAAAAGTATTTTCAAGTGCTATACGTTTCTCTTATCCAAATATGAATATAAAATCATATATATTTTATCTGAAAAGTCAAAACTTGAATTTCTTAATTAAAATATGGATTTATACATAAAAGATAATAGCCAGAAACATGAGCATAAATCATGTAAATTTGCATTTATTTTTTTTACTCATTCATTTATAAATACAAAATTCATTAACATGCTTCAAATATTCATACTCAAATCTATCCAAAGCATGGGTTAAGTTACTTATTTAGTTATAGAAATAATTATAATAGCATGCTTCTTCTACAAGTTCAAAATATAGATTTAAAACCATCAAGTATTTCTTTGCAACATTCAACATTAAATTTTAGAAATTTCACAGATCATTCAAAATAATCATGACTTAAAAACCAACTCGTGAACATATTCAAACAAGCACGCTTTTGCATACATAACAATAAAATAAACCTATACACATAGACGATCGGTGTGTATTACATTACTAACAACTCAAGTTGGGCTTCTAAGGTGGTTTCGGCAATAGCCTCTTTCGAACTTAACTAGTGACTTCGTTCATCTTACACCGATTTCTCTCAATAGATAGTGATTGTACTAGCCTCCTCATGTTAGAATTTTGAAACCAAAATAGAGAAATAATGAGTCGGAAAAAACTCACTGGTGCAAGCTACGTATGTGAAGAAAGGATAGGAGATGAAGAAGAGTGGGTATATGATCACATGCAAAAAGGGTCCATCTCTCCATTTCGATTCATGTACCACCATAACTAACCCATCAATACACCTCTAAACCATTAATGCCCAGCTGCCATCGTTTAGTCTCTCATTTTTCCATAACTCCTCCTCTAACTATCTCACACACACATAATCCCAACAACCTCTTTCTTGGTCTCCCTACACTACATTGACTCCTTGTCGCTCACCAGCCAATAAGAATGCATATCTCCTTCTAACAAATAGGAAACACACCTAACTAATCTATATATATATATTTATATAAATATACATTAGCATCATACAATATATATGCAAATACAATTGATTAAATAAACATGTCACGCATAAAAGAAATTTAAAAAATAGAATTTAAAACAATAAAATCTGAATAAAATAAATTAAAAATATGATTTAAAATTTTGAGTTCTTACACTGTGCATGAACTGAAAGGTTGAGAGCTATTTCTAAACATTTTTTTTTTCAATTTAGTAAATTTCATACTAATTTGATATTGGGAAAAAAAATATATCATTTTACCCTTAAATTTTGTTTTATGTCCAATTTTACAGTATGAGTATTCCAAAATATTTGAGAAATGTTTGATGACATATTTTTATTAGTCAACCAAAATTTGAGCAATTTCTAACTCAGATTGAGAAATTATCTTTTTACCCTTTAAGTCCATTTTCACCCAAAATATCTTTTTTTTTTCTTTCTTATGATTGTTAAAAACATAAAAAATATAAATTATTTTATAATCTTTAAAAAAATTGATGATAGTTACTTTTTATTATATTTTATTTCATTTCATTATATTTAAAATATATAATCGAATTATAACAATTGGAATATGTATTTCATTTTCATGATTAATTTTTATATTAACAACTAAACAAAGGAATAGCATAAATATTTTATTTCCTTGTTATTTCCCTTCCATTCTCAATTTTCAATTCTTATTTCATTTGATTTCATTCCTTAACAAAGAGTTTGGATATTTCACTAGCTATGTTTGATAGAAAAGCTTGTTTGAAAAAACAAAGGATACTGAATCCCTCACTTAATTACACACACAAAAATATATCCCTAGCCTAGATGCATATACAATTTATAAAATTGTTTGGGTTGCCATGGTTTATTATATCTGGCTTGAAAGGAACAATAGAATTTTCAAAAGCATTTCCATTAATGCTGATAGCATGATCTGCTCCATTCAAGCATGAAATTGTGGATGAGGTAGCTCAATTTCCTTGTTTTGATTATACTAATGTAAATACTAAACTATGTACAAATTGGGGTATTCCTATGTAATTCTTTTTTACAACGGAGATATATCTGCTTGTAAGTAAAGTATGTAAAACAAATTAAAAATTAATACAAATAATTTATTAATAGTATTGATATAATTTATTATATCCTTAGTTTAGAATTAATTACTTAAATACATTTATAATGTAATTATAACATGAAGCTTTGATAACAATTCTAATACGTACATAGCCGTAGAAACCCTTAGACCATGAGGCATTCACTTAAGGCCTCACAAAAAGAAAATGCCCAGATTTTTTTAAAATTTTATTAATTATAAAAATATTAAATAATATTTTGAACCAATCCAAATTTAATAAATTTATGAAATTTCCAATTTTTCTCCAATTTTCACGTAATAAAGTATTGAAATCCTACTTTAACTCTATCTATTTATGTCATAATTGTCTAATATTCAATACATATATTATTAATTCTTAATTTTTAATTTTATGTAAAATTATATCTAACAAAAAAGAAAGAAAAGAAAAGAAAACATTTGAACTTCCGACATTAACTCTATCTATACATGTATAATTATCTCATATTTAATGCATTAATAATTTTTTAATTTTATTTAAAATGTTATTTACCACTAAGAAAAGGCGATTGAACTTTCTATTTTAAGTCATAGTTTTCTCGTATTTAATACATATAAATTATCATTTGAATTTTATATAAAATTCTATCTGACGGCTCAGCTAGGCCTTCCTTGCCTTGCCCCGAGTCTCGTGACCCGAGAAGTGTGAATGTGTCATAAACCATATGTAATAATTACTAGAATCCTGATTAGAGCTAAAAAAAAACCTACTCTAGAGTATACATTCAAGTTAAATAACTGAAATAATAAAATCCAAGTCTTGGTTCAACCAGATGAAAGTGCTTCAACTAATCTCGAAGTAAAAAATTAGCCTTATGGCCTTACATTCATAGTGAATAAAATCTAAATTAATTATTCGGTCCCAAAATTAATTAGTAAAGTCTACTCTAATGGCACGCACCTAAGTTTCCCTAGACTGTCTATCTAAATTACCCGATTCTGTACCTGTTTCACAGTCTATAGGGATGTGAGCACTAATTCACGGGTGCCAACGATGTATAATAGAAACATGTATCATATGTAACAATTATAAATAAACAACACTTTAATATTAAAGTGCGCAAAGTACGAATCATCAGATGTCCAGATCATGAAGGCATATAATAACATATATCAAAAGAAATTCAGTTATTAGCTTTATTTATCTTTTTATCGTCATATCACAATCATCACAGTTATGGGACAGATACTTTACAATATTATCGTTCATGGCTCAAGACCCGATAGTCACGGTTAACTAGATAATAATTATCGTTGTAAGCTACTAACCTACTAGCATGAATACCAACCGTTGTGCAGGTTTAGGGTTTTTCAACCCAAGAATAAGCTACTAACCCCGCAATCACAATATTATTCACATTCCCTTTTTTATCTTCATTATTATCATAACAGAGCATTAACATCACATTATCACTTCCATATATATATTTTTTGTTAACAAATAAATCATTCAAACATTCTAAACTGGGCATTCCAAATCACATATATTTTTCCTTTATTTATTTATTTATTTTCTTGAATAGACGACATGTTATAGTATAAGGTATTTTTTATGTCAAAAATGTTTACACATTGATTTATTGCTGTATTAAATAAGTTTTAAAAAGGTATTATAAAATAAAAAAATAAATCAAAGAAAAATATATAGCCTATAGGTGATTTAAATAAAAATATTTATTTACGAATATTAACGTAAAATTTCTTATATTTTAGGGGCAAAATTATAAGTTTTAAGAACATTTGGGGGTTGTTATTAAAGTTGCTAAAACTATTGGGCCCACAAAGTAATTTTAGAAAGTTTCATATATAATCTTTTCCAAAGTTTCAAAATTCCAATAAACCTCAAGTTGGCCGAGGCATCTCAGTATTCGGATTTGGATAGAATTCACACAATGTAGTTTAAATTTAATTACCTTTGTACAAAGCAAACACCGAAAATTTTGTAAAAATATGTTTACAACCTATATATGTAAATAAAATGTAATAAATCCCTACCACAAATATCCAAAGTAGTAAAATGATTGCCTGTGGATTGCCAACAAATTCCTCGTAAACTTGTGGTATTACTTCTAGCATCGAAGATAATTTTACTAAAATATATTTATATAAGTTAAGTACAAAATCTGTAAATATATTTAGACATGCTTACCCAGTCTTGGTTTGCCTTTCCCTCCCTCGACTTTCTCTCTATCACTCTTTTTCTTAGTTTTTTTTCTCTCTCCATTTCTCCCAGACTTCACCCCCCACACGTAAGTATATTTACATACAAGTCTCATACTTGGTTACCAAGTGAAAAGTGATTTGCTGGCAACATTTTGTCCACATTTTCTTGCAACGCGTGGCCATGTGTGGTCATTTGTTTTTTTTTAACTTAGTGCCCACTCTCTTTTAACCTCACATGTGTATATATATGTACTAAGTGATTATTATTAAATTGTAAACCACTTGGGGTAAATTTTTTTAATAAAATAATATATTTTAAAATTTAAAATTTTGGGTTATTACGTTCTCCCTTCCTAATAAAAGCTTCATCCTTGAAAATTTAAAATAACTAGCAGACATTATTTTTAAAAGAACAAATACGGATATTTATTTCTTATTTCAAATTCACGTTTCCAAGTAGAGTCTTCAATACTTTGATGTTTCCATAGTATTTTAACTAATGGGATTATCTCTTTACATAATATTTATTCTCAGGAATCCAATATTTGAACTGGTCTCATCTTATATGTCACATCTAAATCTATTTCCATTTCAGTCCAATCTACAACGTGTGTTGGATCTGAGACATACTTCCAAAGCATAAAGACGTAAAATACCTCATGGATTCCTGACAACTGTGTGGGCAATGCTAATCAGTAAGCAACATCGTTAATTCTAGCTAAGTCAAAAAGGCCAATGTATCTAAATGATATCGCTTCTCTCGTTGATCAAATCTGAATTGTCCCTTTCGAGGTGAGACTTTCAAGAACACATGGTCTCTTACTTGAAATCTCAAAGGTCTACATCTTTGATATGGGTAACTATTTTGATAGCAACGAGCTATCTCCAATTGCTGTCTGATAATTCTGATCTTTTCATTTGTTTCCTGAACTAATTCTGGTAAAATTATTACTGCCTTTCCCACTTACGTCTAGTAGATAGGGGGATCTACATGGTCGACCATACAAAGCTTCAAATGGTGCCATTCCAATACTAGTTTGATAATTATTGTTATATGTAAACTTCACTAATGGTAAATGATCTTCCCAGTTTCCTTTGAAATCCAATACACAATTACATAACATGTCTTCCAAAATTTGAATTGTGCATTCAGATTATCCATCAGTTTGAGGATGATAAGTAATACTGAAACACAACTCTACCCCCATGGCTATCTGAAAACTCTGCCAAAATTTGGAGACAAAACGGGAATCCCGATCTGAGATCTTGGACATTAGAGTCTTATGAAGCCTCACAATCTTTTTGATATATAATCGGGCCATCCTTTGTATCTGTCCTTCAAATCGGTAAGAAATGAGCTGACTTTGTTAGGTAATCCACAATCACCCATATTGCTTCATAACACTTTTTGGTCTTTGGCAGTCCTACCACGAAATCCATAATTATATTCTCCTATTTCCATGAAGCTATTGGTAATGGCTGTAATGATCTAGTTGGTCGCTGATGTTTGGCTTTAACTTGTTGGCAAGTCAGGCTACTACTGATAAGTTCTATTATATCCTTATTCATTCTGATCTAATAAAACTGAAGTTTCAAATCATGGTACATTTTTGTGCCTCCCAGGTGTATTGCCAATTGGAAATGATGGAATTCTCTCATGACATTTTCATGTACCAGCTTAGGTACAAAGATTCTCCCGTGATATCTTGCCAAACCATTATTACTTATGATCTATCCTAACATCTCAACTGATTCTCTTAGCTTCACTCAGACTTTTTTCCATTTTTTCGTTTCACTTTTGGGCTTCAATTAATCTACTAATTAAAATTAGCTAGACAACTCAAGTATATAATACCACTTGTTCACCTTCATTCCTATATTCAAGGTCCAACTCTCCTAACTTTTCCATTATCTCCCGTACCCTTGTAGCAACACGTGTGGAATTATAACAAGTCTTTTTACTAAGAGCATCAGCAACTACATTAGCTTTACCTGGATGATACTGTAATTAAAAATTATAATCTTCCATGTATTTTATCCTCCTTCTCTGTCCCAAATTCAAATTTTTTGTCTAAAAATATACTTTGAACTTTTATGATCTAAAAATACTTCAAAATTTTTGCCTTACAAATAATGCATCCAAGTTTTTAGTGTAAAGATTACTGCTGTTAACTCCAAATCATGGACTAGGTAATTCTACTGATGAGTCTTCAACTGTCAGGAACCATAAGCCACTATCCTACCTTTTTGCATCAGTACACATCCTAATCTTTCTCTCGAGGCATCACACTACACTGAATGGCCTTCACCCCTTTCTAAAATTATCAAAATTGGTGCAGTTGTCAATCTCTTCTTAAGTTGTTAAAATAATTTCTCACAGTCATTACTCTAAAAAACTTAATTCTCTTGCGGGTTAGTCTAGTCAAAAGAGGGCTAACAGTCTCGTCAAAAGTGGGCTAACCTAGAAAAATCAAATATGAATCTTCGGTAGTAACCCGCTAAACCTAGTAAACTACAAATTTTAAATATGATCTTTGGTCTTGACCATTCTAAAATAGCCTCAACCTTAAACGGATCCACTAGCACTTCTTCTTCCAAAATCAATGTATGAGAAATTTTACCTCTTTAAGCCAGAATTCACATTTACTTAACTTAGCATATAATTGATGATCCTCTAAGGTTGGCAATACTGTCCTCAAATGCTTTTTATGTTCCTCATCTGATTTGGAATACACCAACATATCATCCATGAATACAACTACAAATTTATCCAGGAAATCTCTAAACACTTTATTCATTCAATCCATAAATACAATTGGAGTATTAGTCAATTTAAATGGCATTACCAGAAACTCAAAATGACCATACCGAGTCCTGACTTCTGTCTTAGGAACATCCACCTACCTCACTCTCAGTTGGTGATATCTGAACCTTAAATTAATCTTTGAAAATACGAATGATATTTTCAGTTGGTCAAACAAGTCATCAATTCGTAGTAAGGGATACTTATTCTTGATAGTGACTCTGTTCAACTTCCGATAGTCAATGAACATTCTCAACGTTCCATCGTTCTTTGTTACAAATAATGTCAGTGCACCCTAAGGTGAGGTACTCGGCCTAACAAATACCTTAGTTAGTAATTTTTTCAATTGTTTCTTTAGTTTTGACAATTCTACAGACACCATCCTATACAGAGGAATATATATAGGCTTTGTGCCGAATACTAGATTAATATTAAATTTCACTTTCTGCTCAGTTGGTAGACCAGAAATGTCTTTTGGGAACTGTTTTGGGAATTTACAAATGACTCTAGGCAATTCTACCTTACTGTTGTTTTCTTCTTTATTCACAGACATACAAGGAAACAAATTGCATAAATCTATTCACCCATGTCCATCCAAAAGCGGTAAGGTCAGTGACTCTTGTCGGTCAGTAAAGAAATGAATTCGATCTCTTTCCGGGGTAAGCAAAGTCACCCGTCTCTTAGAGCAATCAATCATTTCTTAGTAAGATACAAACAATTCTATGCCAAGAATAACATCAAAGCTCTTCATCTTTAACAGAATCAAGTTAAACACCGAATGGTACTCCCGACCATCAATGCTATCTTTAATCACCAATTCACGTTCTTTACACACATTTGTCAACCAAAAACACCCCGCTACCAGTGTTTCAATACACAAGGATGAAGTTAAATCATACACATGTAATTCCAACGCAGTCACAAATCATTCAACAATAAAAGAATGTGATGCTCCAGTATCATTAAGTACACTGGCTCTAGAAGAATAAACATGAAAAGTACTTTGGGTCCCAATTGGCTCTGTTGGTGCCTCCATTAAAACTCTCCCTTACATTGACACGTTTGGCGGTCTACCAACTCTCTATTTTTATTGGGCTTGTCTTCTTTATTGTTGTACTCCACTCTGTACCGTTCCCTAAGAAACAAATCTCCATTGTTGCTACTGAACTGACTGTGATATTGAAGGGCGACTGCCCTGAACGGACTGATATCATAAGTTCTTCCTCCTGTACTCTTTTGCTTTTGTGGGCAGAACCATTGAATGTGGCCCATCTGACCAAAGCCATAACAAACTTTATTTTGTCCATTCCCCATTGTACTTGTTTATCCAGTTTGTCTCTTAGCCCAAGGACACTCAATATCCCTGTTACTCGATTTTCTATAATTAAAACAAACTATTTGCCCTTGTGACACCTTATCGGACCTTCTGGATTGAGTAGGTGTTGCACTTCCTTGGAATAACCGTTGAACTGTGGGGCTGATAAACTACCCCTTTATCTTTTGCAATTCCCACCTTCCTACTAAGCTCCTAAGCTTTTTCTATTATAGCCTTCCTAGGTGCTTCTAGTTTCATTCATATCTCACTCTACAGTCGTTGCCCTATTTATCAGAGCAAGGTAATCGTTAAGTCCCAACAATATCATTCTATTCCTCAATGCTGGCCTCAAACCATGCTTAAGTCTTCTACGTTTCAGATGTGTGGTAAAAACAAGCTCTGGTATATGTTTACAAAAATTTGAGAACTTTTTTTTCAAGTTCTAGTACTGACATGGACCCCTGTATTAAAATTGGTGAATTCTTATCTTTTTGCATCTTGCAATGATTGTAGGAAGAAACGATCTCTAAATCTCTCCTTGAATTTTTCCCAAGTAAGTCCTACTGATCCTCCAGACTCATTCACTCTAGTCTACCATCCCGATGTTTGTGCCATCAGTTGGAAAACTATCAAAGTAATTTGTGTCGAGTGATCGGTAATATCCATGGCGACTATAATTTTCTCACATTCATCCAAAAATTGTTCAACCATATCCGTGTCTGATGTACCATCGTAGGTGGGAGGTTTTATTATTCGAAAATTTTCTAAGGTGATAGAACCGGCTTGTAACCATAGTTGTTGATATATCCTAGCACGTCTGGCTAATACTGCTATTGCCGTGGCTAATTGCTATAGTACTTCTCCGACATCTACTATAGTAGGCTACGAAATTCCTAGTGTCTCAGTGTGTGCTCTTTTTGCCCCTGGAACCTCTTGCTGAATCTCAGGATGAACTTTGGCTACTACTCTATGGTGTGACTTCTATTTAGACAGCATAAGTATATCATCTCTCGTTACATTAGTAGCAGAAACTTCTTCCCCTCTGCCTTGACTTCCATATTGACCTCTGGCTCTACCTTGGCCTCGACTTCGTGCTCTACGTGGTGGCATATTCTATTATTCAAAATTATAGCTCAATATTATGTCGGAATATCCCATTAATAAATTCAAGGTAAAAAGCTTTAAGTTTTGTAAATGAGATAACAAGAGTATATTCTAACATATATTTAGTTTATAAAGAAGACTTTTATTTTACATTTTGGTTAGGAAATGGGTTCATAGACCTATATACATTACAAATTTTCCAGAATCCTTTTTTCAAAAAGCAAAACACCTATTCTACAAAATAGTTAATGGGTAGAGATGTATAAATACAAAAAAATTTCTCTTCTCCCATGCCCTGACTATGAGACAACTATCTGCTATATTATAAGAATTAACATTTCTATCATTTTTAGTCATCTTAGGTATTCCTGCAATATCTGCATATGCGGTCGGGCTGGTAGTAGGAATAACGTCTCGGTAGGTTGGGAGGGCTTCGCTACTAAACATGCCCTATCTGTTGGCAATTAGGGCACACTTGGGGTCTATTTCCAATCTCAGTGCTTGACATATTATCCATGATACTCCCTTCCTGTTCCCTCGCATTGATGTATACTGTGGTAGGTATTGGTTGCAGAATTGGTATGGGTAGCAAGACAACGTATGGGGGTAGACTAATCTCAGTAGGATACACTGGTCGAATATTCGTGGGTGGGTTAAACATTACTTCTAGATTGATATGTATGAGAAGCTCATGATTAGGCCAGATTATTGCCGGGGTTGGGTTCACTAAGCTAAGCTATCTTGGATTGGTGGGGTTGGCCATTTTCTTAGAAAAACCAAACAGTAAAGAAAATTCAAATTAATTCTTTGATCATATTTTATAAACAAATATTATTTAATAAATCATTGTGAAACACATTTTCATATAAGACCTTAGATATTCCTAACTACAAATTTTCCATTTTCACATAAGGCATCTACTTCCCACAATCTCTAGATGTTCTAAATTTTTAGCTCTGATATCAAACTATCACGCCCCGAATCTCGTGATCTGAGGAGTGAGGGAATGAGTCATAAACCATATGTAATAATTACCAGAACCTTGATTAGAGCTAAATGAACCAACTCTGGAGTATACATTCAAGAAAGTACTTGAAATAATAAAATTCGAGTCTTGGTTCAACCAGATAAAATTGTTCCAACTTATCCTGAAGTAAAAATATTGGCCTTATGGCCTTACATTCATATTGAATAAAATAAAAAATTAATCATTAAAGTGTGCTCTAATGACACACACCTAGGTTTCCCTAAGCTGTCTATCTAAATTACTAGATTCCGCACCTACACCGCAGTCTATAGGGACATAAGCACTAATTTATAGGTGCCCACAATGCATAATAGAACATATATGATATGTAGTAATAATAAATAAACAATAGTTTAATATTAATGTGTACAAAGCACAAAACATCACATGTCTAGATCACTAAAGCATATAATAACAAAAATCAAAACAAATTCAGTTATCATCTTCCGTTTATCTTTCTATTGTCATATCACAATCATCACAGTCATGGGGTAGAAACTTTACAATATCGTCATTCACTGGTCTAGACCTGAAGGCCTTGATTGGCTAGATTACAACCATCATTGTAGGCTACTAACCTACTGATATAAATAGCAACATCTGCGCAGGTTTAGGGTTTTTTAACCTAAATGTAATCTCTATATCCTTTCTATTTTTCCCAGTATCTGTCAATCCAGCAATAGAAGTATCATTCACATTCCTTTTTTTTATCTTCATTATTATGATAACAATACATTAACATCGCATTATCACTTCCATATATATATATAAATATATTTTTCGTTAATAAATAAATCATTCAAATATTCCAGACTAGGCATTCCAAATCACATATATTTTTCCTTTATGTATTTATTTATTTTCATGAACTGACGACATGTTATAGGACAAGATATTATTTATGTAAAAACATTTACATATTAATTTATAGCTGTATTAAATAAGTTTTCAAGAGGTATTATAAAATAAAAGAAAATATCAATCGAAGAAAAATATACAGCCAATACGTGATTAAAATTAAAATATTTATTTACAAATATTAACTAGAAATTTCTTACATTTTAGGGGCAAAATTGTAATTTTCAAATGTTTAGGGGTTGTCATTAAACTTTCTAAAACTATTGGGCTTGCAAATTAATTTTAGAAAGTTTCATGTGTAATTATTTCTAAAGTTTCAAAGTTGCAGTAAGCCTTTCCAAAGTTCCAGCAAGTCTCAAGTTGGTCATGGTATCTCAGTGTTCAGATTTGGATATAATTCACACAATGTAGTTTAAATTTAATTACTTTTGTGCAAAGTAAACACATAAAAATTTATTAAAATATTTTTACATCCTATATATGTAAAAAAAATGCAATAAATCCATACCTCAAATATCCTAGAGTAGCCAAAAGAATGTCCGTGGATTGCCAATAAACTCCTTGTAGGCTCATGGTATTATTCCTACTATCAACGATAATTTTACTAAAATATTTTTATATAGTTTAATTACAAAACCTATAAATATATTTAGATTTAGCGGGAATTTACTACACTTAGTCTCGATTTGTCTTTCCTGGGTTTTCTCTTTCTCAATATCTTTTTTTTCTTAGTTTTTGTTTTCTGCTGGACTTTATCCCTCACACCTAAGAATATATATACAAGTCAATGCTTAGTTACCAAGTAAAAAATGATTTACTAGCAACATTTTATCCACATTTTCTTAGGACGTGTGGCCATGTATGGTCATTTTTTTATTATTTTAACTTAGTGTCCACGTTCCTTTAACCACACAAGTGAATTTATATGTACTAAGTAATTATTATTAAGCAATAAACCATTTGGTGTAATTTTTTTTTATAAAATAATAGATTTTGAAATTTAAAATGTTAGGTTATTCCATCCCTAATAGTTGTTTGAATGTAGTGAAATGAGAAGAAAAAAAAAAATTTAGAATGTATCATTTGTTTGTGAGTTTTTCTAGGGGAAAAAAAAGAAAAGAGATTGAAAAAACAAAACGGAAAGAAAAGTGAATGCTAAAATTTCAAAAAATTTCATCCCCCTAAAAGTGGCAGAAATAAAGAGAAGAGAAAAGTTAATTAATGGAACTTTGAAAATAAAATATCTGCCCATAAAATAAAGAATAAGAAAAAAATTATAACCATATCCTTGGCTAAATAAATTGACAACCGTCTGATTCCTAACTCTTTAAAGGATTTAATGGTAAAATAACAACATATACTGTTTTTCTTTCCATTTCTTCTCAACTCACAAATAAAAATAGTGAAAGTTATTACCATTTCCTCTGTGAACGTACAAATAAATATCTAGAAAATATTATCATATCTCTTCTTTTCTTTTCTAACCCAACTAATATTTTCTTCTATTTCTTAAATTTACAAATAGAATCAAAAAGTTTTGCTTAAAGCCCCCAAATATCTACACACAACCGTAACCATGTATAATGAGTTATGGCCGAGCCTAAAATATGTTCGAGTTCTACCTCTCACATGCAAGAGGGTGGTCGTAGTTTTACTTTATGAGAACCGAGATCATCTCCACAATGAGAGCTTTGTTAAAATTTCTAGACTTGTTCTCTTTAGTTAGTAGGTGAAACCTAAGTTAATATAAACTAATTTTAGATTTATGGGATGCTTAAGTATGGGTTGAGTTGAGAATGGTGGATTGAAGGAATTATAATTCTAAATTAAGATAAAAACTCTACAAATAAAATAACCAAGACAATCTTGACTTCGAACCAAATTCTGTAATGGTACATGCGTTACCAGGTCGGAAGATATTTCAATAAAACCTAATTTATAGAACTCAAGAAAAGCAGAGGCTTTTGAAGTAGGCTTCAGACTTACCGGGACATTGAATCAAGCACCTAGTGTGTACGAGCATTGACTCGTAACCAAGCTTCGATTGTAACACAGGTGAATCGATTTCTTAAGAAAACCTCAATTTATGGTTTTCGGAAAATAGGTTCTAAATCATCGGGCCATTGAATTAAATACTTGGTATACACAATTGGCTATTCGTAACCAAGCAGTGATTATAACACGGGTGATTTGGCTTTGTAAGAAAACCTAATTGGGGTTTAGAAAATATTTTTCTAACTCACCTGGACATTGAACCAAACACTTGGTATGCACAAGTGAAAACTTGTAACCAAGCTATGGCTGTAACACGGGTGGGTTGAGTTCGAAAGAGCCCTAGCTTAATATGAGATTCTAATTAAAAATCAAAAATGATATTTTGTTGAAAAATATTCTTTTACGTTTAAGTTCACCAAACTATCACACCACCTCCAATGGTTTGAAGCCAAGAATAAACCCCGGCCTAACATACTTGAATTGTGAAAGGAAAAATATACTTGCAAACCCTCCATTAATGTAAAACAAACAAGTACGAAGCAGCTAAAAAGTGAAAACGAATTGCTTAAAACACTTACGAAGCAAGTATGAAGAAGAAAAAATGGAAACGAAATACTTTCAATTGAAATCAATGCAAAAGAAGTCACCTACACGTAAACCCTAGGAGAGAGAATAAAAAAAATCACCGTACAAAAGCGTAATGAAACTCTAGCCTAAAAACATAAGCAAAAAAACTCTAAATGATGGCCAGCACGGATTCTTCAAAATAATCCCTAAAGGGTTCTATTTATAGAGACTTTTACAAAACCCTAAAAATATAAGAAACAGAGGCCTAACTTGTCCAGTGGTCCAGACCACCCATGGCAAAGGTTCGGACCACAGTGTGCTATCTTCATAAAATTTCATCACAATGGTCCAGACCTCCTTGTAGCTCCGGACCACAGTGTGTTGCTTTGCTTCAGATAGCTTTTTGTCCCCAACCTCTAATGCAATTTGGACCTTGAAGACAATGGATTTAGGATTCGTCTAAAACACAAAAGTTGTATCTCCTTGAGTTTTCTTTTTAACTCAAAAAGAATCAGGTAAAGCTGAGTTGTGAACAAAATGTTATGGTCAGAACACTGACAGGGTGTCGAGCTGGAACTTTAACAGCGTACCGCATCAACTATTTTGAACTTTGGACCATTTCCTTCTCCTTGGAAGCCATGATAATTTACCTCATGCCTTCGGATGAAGCTTGAGAAGTTACGAAAGTCATGGAAGTATTTGGACATGTCGGCATTCGTGTCTTGAAGCTATTTTCTCCATGCACGCCAAGTGTTCGGCAAAATGCCCGAACAATCCCTAAGTTCTGCTCGGATACCAAGCTGTCACGCCCCGGAATCCACAACCTGGGAATGTGGGGACTTAACCCACCAAAACACCACAAAAAAATGCTCATCTAAATCAAACGGTGCGGAAGCAATTTAATGTTGGTATTTCATCAATGAAATACTCCAAAATCTATCATCACCATGAAAAGGCTACATTACATAATGCCACAAACCGGGCCCAAATCTAAATCCAAAATACATTAAACATAAATAAAATAAAGCAAAAATATGCTACTCTATCTCATAGTTCCATCACGAGCATCTGCCCTTGCAAGATCAACTGTAGGGGGTGAGCACTAAACCACGTGTGCTCATTATAAAGCTTATAAGCATATTTTCTTAATTCATGCAAGTCCAACAAGACATTATCGAAAGCATATAAACATCTCATCATATTTAAAATCACCTCAGCACCTCCATTAATCATTTTATCGCGTCAACAACTTAACCATGAAACCTTAGTTTCAAGTTAATCATCATCTATCATCACAATATTTTCCAATGCTATAATATGGGTCAGGTACTGTGCAAGGTTAGTCTGTAGCCACAGAACTAAACCCAAATAAAATAGCCCTGGTCTCAAAGTCCCAGTCTATCGATAGCTCTAGTTTCATAAACCCAGTCTATCAAAATCAAATCCCCAGACGTTGGTCGTGGGGTACAAATGGTCCTGAAGTACCAAGTGTACAGATAGCCCTAGTCCTTCAGTCCCAGTCTATCACCGGATAGCC
>QLOD02000009.1:17642739-17675991 GCA_003260245.2 Sideroxylon spinosum
TCCAATCTACTATATACAAAGGAAACCCTCTCTATCCCATGCATCCACAAATAGTTTAAGAAATAAAATGTTCTCTTTAGACCCGCAAAGCATCGAAGGTGGACGCTCCTTGGGTGTAAAACATAATGGAGAAAAGAACGCCATGTGAGGTTGATGAAACCTTTGATGGGCCCATAATGTATGCAAGGACATGGACATGGACATGGTGGGTTCAATCAGTCTCTTAATGCCTAGAAAATCAATGTACTCTCCCCTAATGTCTATTACCTTCCCCCAGTGATGATCGATCACATTGTCACTCACAATCCCCGGACTGAACTTCTTAGGTGGCACTAAATCAAGTAGTAAGAGCTATGCACTGCTCTCAACTTTAGGTGTGTAATGAAATGAACTAACACATAACTTTAGGTGTGTAATGAAGTGAACAAAGGTTAACTAACCCAATGATATGCGCCTCAGGCTATGTGACATTCAAATGCTTAGTTGGACTCAAAAGACTCTTAATAGGACCCAGGGTAGTCGAGATGGGTTAAGCATCGAGGCTAGTAATAGGCAAGGATTACATGTCTCCTTAACTCTCAATAAGTGGTAGAGAAATCTCCTGAGTAGGAAAGTCCAAATTTGAAATGAGGAAGACACTCATCCCAAGCATTATCCCCAACATGGTTAGGTTGGTGATCCTACCTAATGGCTATAGGCTCAAATGCAATAGGTGGTTCAACAATTGGACAAAAATCCTAGGGCTCCTCAGACTGACCCTTGGTAAGTGGAGCAAGGTTAGGACATGCAAACTCTGGGTAACTGGGATCCATGTGTACATTATTTCCTAAGGATGATCATGTGGATCAAGTAAAGTAGGAGCATACAGTCAAGGTTTGGTGTGGCTTTCAAATGTATGGTGTTCATATCTAGGTTCAAGTCCCATAGCCCAGTGTGTTCATAGAAAAATTCAAGGAATGACCATGCCTTACTCGGGGTGAGGTCAAGAAATTCCCTACCTAAGACTATATCAAACGCCCGATGCAACTCACCATATAGAGCACTGTATAATGTGGCTATGATGTCCCCTAACTCTAATCTGTGACTTGGGTGAGTGTCCAAAAGGTTGTTAAATCTCTCCCAACATTTATAAAATACTTCACCTTTCTTTTGATAAAAGTTTTTGATTTGAAATCCATGGGTAAAGGTTTGATGAATAGAGAGGAAATGTTTAATAAAAGCTTGACCACATTGATCCCAAGTGGTCCATTCACCAAAATCATAGCATGACTCACCAACCACACTTTGCAGTGATAAAGAGAAACACATGAACCTAAGTCTCTCACTCATTCTAACATCATATAAACCACACACAACCTGAAACCTATCAAAGTGAAGACATGGGTCTTCCGCCTCATGTCCGAAGAATTGGGGTAATTGGCGATTGGTCTCTTGTGTATAATCATGTCCAAATTGGTCACCTAAAAACTTCATATATGCTTGGGCATCGAAGGGACCATGAGTGAAATCACCAAAACCTATACCTATGATAAGAAAATAAAAATGAAAACAAATTGAAAGGGGGAAAAAAAAAAAGCTACACTAAAAAGCAACTTAAGTTAACCAACATGCAAGCTAGATTATATAATATGCAAATGAATATCTTACAACGTGAAAGAAAAAAAACTACTCAATAAAGAGGTGACAGAAGGAAAGAATTCACTCGATTTCTCAAACAAACTCCCCTTAACTCCTAAGTCTAACGCTGAGTTTCCCTCCCCAGCAGTGACACTAAAATTTGACCTTGATCCGTAAGTGACTAGTCATGTATAGGTAACAAATTTGAATTTATAGGAATACTGGTCATTCTCTCCAAAGAGAGGGTTGTGTTAAAAACACAAGACTTGTTTTCTTATTTAGTAGCTGAACCGAATCTAACCTAAACTAAATTTGAATTTATGGGATGATTAGATACAATTCGAGTTGAGAATAGTGACGTGAAGGAATTATAACATCAAATTAACACAAAAATATTAGAAATAAAATAACTAAAGTGACTTGACTAGATGCCGAATTCGGTAGTGGTGTGGTAGAGGTTAATTCAAAGTAAGTGTAGGCTTTTGTAAATAGATTTGGATTCACCGGGACATTGAATTGAATACCTAGTATGCACGAGTGTAAACTCATAACCAAGCTTTGATTGTAACATGAGTACGTCAATTTCATATGAAAACCTAACTTTTGGTTATAGAAAAGAGATTCCAAGTCATCGGGTCATTAAATTAAACACTTGGTATGCACGAGTAGAAACTCATAACCAAGCTATTATTATGACACGGGTGACATGATTTTGAAAGAAAACCAAACTAAGGTTATTGGAAAGTAAGTTTTAAACTCACCGGGACATTGAAGCAAACACTTTGTGTACAGGAGTTGAAACTTGTGAACAAGCTATGGTTATAATACAAGTGAGTTGATTTTAAAAAAACTTAAAGAAATTTGAAAAATATTTATGTTGAAACAACTAAACCTACACTACCACCTTCAATGGCTTAAAGACAAGAATTAAACTATTCTAATGACATGATAAAAACATAAACTAAAAACATAACATAATACATTAAAGAAAGAAAAAATTAAACAAGATGGAATTAATAACACAACTAAGCAAATATAATAAAGCAATTGTTCTCAAGGAAAAACTTACGAGTAATGAAGACTCAGAATCTAAGATGAGACCTTGCAAGCTTTAATATGAAAAATCTAATTTGACTTAATCTAACATAAAACTACAAAGAAAATAAAAGAAAAGGGGAAGAAGAACCCTAGAGAGGTTTGTCCTTTGTTCAAAACTCAAAAAATACGCGTCCAAGTATTCATTTAATTATAAAATATGTTTCATGTGTAAAGGGACAAAAATAGCCATCAAATTACAAAATACTCTACCCAAGACGTGACCCAAGTGCCTCTCTGAGAATGACCTGGGCGCCCACAGAGAGTGGTTACTTTTTTAGACAGATTCTGTCTCTTCATTCTAACGTAATTTTTACCTTGAAGATGACCGATTCAGACTTCAACTAAGGTAAAAAAGTTGTATCCTTTAAGTATTAAGCTAAAAAAGTTGTATCCTTTAAGTATTCTTTCGAGCCAAAAAAGAATCACATCAATCGGACTTTTGAGTGAGACGTTATGACTGAAATACAGATAGAGTGTCGTGCTGGAATTTTTACTGCAACATGTCTTCAAATGGTTTGGGCTTAGAGCCATTTCCTTTTCTTTGGTAGCCATGGTAACTGATCTTATGCATTGAGATGGCTCTTGGGAGGATGAAGAAATCTTGGGAGTCCTTGGAATTGTCGGTATTTATGTCTGGAAGTTGTTTTCTCCATGCATGCCAACTATTCGTAAAAATGTCTAAAAAATACACCAAAGCCCATTCTTGCACTTCTTTACTTCGGCTCGCTTTAGCCCTTCCACACATGCACCCTTGGTATCATTTAGGCCTAAAACGCCAAGTTATACCACATAAAACAAACAAACACCAAGAATGCATGGAAATAAGATAATTAAGCTAAAACATCACCAATAACAAGCATAAATGCATAATTAGCATGCACAAAGGACATATAACTGTATAATATTACAAGCTAATCAATTATCTACTTTAGATTAAATTGGAAAGGAATGAACCTCGCTCTTGGTTCTATGCTTAATACTATCCTAAAAGAAGAAAACTTTACTCTTAGATGGGTGATTGATCTTCTACCTAATTATTGGATTGAGCCTTGCTCTATCTGGTTTAGTAGGACAAGGAGCATAGCTCTAAGCCTCACTTTGTCTAAACTGGTCCAGTCTAGAGCTTCGTTCTTGAAATTAGCTCTATTTGGTCTAGTCTATTGAGGAGTCTGGCTCTATCTGATCTGGTTTGGTAAGGAAGAGTTTTGCCCCAATCAAGGAGTCTAACTCTTAGGTGTACTTTTATGCGAGAATGATTCAATGTCTTGCATTTAATTCAAAAAAAGAAGCTTTGTTTTCTTTAGAAAACTTTGCTCTAATTGGTCTCGTAAGAAGCCTACCTCTACTTGGTCTGGTCTGGTAGGGGAAATGTAAAGTAAGGAACCTAGCTCTATCTAGTCTAGTCCTGTAGTTAGAAATGTAAAGTAAGGAGTCTAGCTCTATTTGGTTTGGTTTGGTAGTGAGAAATGTAAAGTAAAGAGCCTAGCTTTATTTGATCTGGTCTGGTTTAAAGCATCTACTCAGATACATAAACTTTTTGTGGTCTGGTCTACTTTAAATCATTTACTTGGACATTTTAATTCTTTTTGGTTCTAGTAAAGAGATTCACTCCCATGGTCAAATTAGTGTCTAGCATGTGATTTGGGGAAAAAGAGTCGTGCGCTAACCAAAGGGCCTTTACTCTTAGGATGCACTTTCGTATAGAAATGGACTACATACTTCACACTTGGTCCAATTATGAATTTTGCTCAAATTAAACTAGTAAGGAGCCAAGCTCCTTAGCCTAGCTCTATCCTACAATTCTAAATTTACCTGCTAAATAGGAGCTTTACTCTTGATGTGTTCTGTGAACTTTGTTCCTTGGTTGATGTTGACTCCATGCTTTATGGTTGATTTTCTGAAGGATGCCCCGCTCCTTCGTTATTGGTGGTCCTACGTCTTATACCAGATGTTTATGAAAAGGAAGCATTTTCCTAAGTCGGTATGTTCATGGTTTGTGATGTGTATTTTCATTATGATGATGTCAAAATCATTGTTGTGCCTATGAAAGGTACATAATTAAGTGCATGATCCTAAAGTGTTTGATTTTGAATATGTTTAAATTTTGAAATTTTGTTTGGAATTTGGAAAACGTGGGTATGACCATGTGTGGTCTTGAATTGTAAACAAAGTCATGTGTAATGCATTTATTTCTCAAAATTGAGTTATGCATGATGAATTAATATGACTGAAAAAAAGAAACTAAAACTTAAGATGTACTGGTTATAAATATGCTCTGAATATTTGGTTTGAAAATGAATAGTTGATGATTTATAAGACATGTGACTCACTATGTGGTAGAATGACAGCTTGTGCACTTTTTTGAAAATTGTTCCTTCTATGAATGACCTTACTTTTGAAATGTTCAATGTGGTATTAACCATTTCTATAGTTTTATGGAGGGATCTAGTCACTGACTGTGCTTTTTATCCTCTTAACGGTTTTCTTTGCTTTAGGAGCTTTTGGATTAGTAGATCATTATCAATTTGACAAGGTTTTATGATGTTGACTAAAAATATTACCCTTAGCTTATGAAAGCTCTTCGAATAAATGACCATTATCAATCGAAGAGGACTTTATTTTCGGTCGTAATTGTTTCAGGATTTAAAGAAAATGGAAAGAATGTACAAGCCCAATTCTTCTTGGATAAAATATATAAAAGATCATCTGCAAGGTCTTCTTCTTGAACGTGCATACTTTGTCTCAAGATTTGCCTGTCTATGCTGGGAGCACTTCGAGTGCCTTTAATGGTTGTATTTGAACAAAGCTATCAGCCTCAATCTGAGAGGTCTTTATTTTTGACCCTAATGTAGGGTAAGGGTTAGGAATGTAAAAATTGAAGAACATTTAAGGTTCAAATTTTACTGAGTTGTAACAATCCCAAGGTCATTTGATATGAGCCACCGTACTTCATTGTTGATGATGCCTAAGAGCTAGAGCGTGCCCTTTACTTGCTGAGGTTGTAGAGTCTTTGATGATGTTTGTATTTCTATTTCACCTTTATTTTGACTCTAATTTCTATTGGATTCCCTCCTTTGGACTTCAAGCTCTTTGTTTGTTGTTGTTGTTATTTTATTTATTTATTTATTTATTTTTCTCTTTTTCTTTGTAACACTTGACTCTATTCTATCCTTTTCCATTAGCCCAGTGTGGGGGATGAACTCTGGGGATTTAATGCAATAGAATATGAACTAGCTTAAAGGGCTTTGCAAGGAATAATTGACCTAGTTCTAGAGATAGCAGATATGAATGCCTCTCATCTTCTTGAATTTGACCGTTTTGTTCAAATATACCATCTCGGGTTACTCTGATGTTTCTTCTTTAGTTAGGTTAACTTGTCTGGATGAGAGAGTAATTTTCAATAATGAGAGATGCCCCTAATGTCTGAACCATCCTACTTGTTTACCCTAGTGTGGGGATGATCCTTGGTGGGGCTTAATAAAAAGAATGTATGATTTGATTTGAATAATTGTTTTTTTTTTTTTTAGGCTCAAAGAGCTTGACTATAGATGATCCTAAAAATCTATTCAGAATAGCTGAAATTGTGGCCTCTAGTCATTTTGACTTTGGAAGCTTATTATTTTGTGCTCTTAATATTACTAAGGACAATAGTTTGGCTCTTTTTTTTTCTTTTTAAAAATTGAGTACCACTTTTCATTTGGATTTTGATCTATTAATTTGTTAAGCCCTAGATTGCATTAACGACCACTTTTAGGTATTAGAAAATATCCCTAGTGGTTTGATCTCTTGAAGAGGGTGACAAAACCTATTTGGATGCCTATATATCTCGATAGACTGAGAATTAGGTCACTGTAGTTCTGACGAACATTGAATTACCGGATTGATCACTTGAAGTGTAGGTCACTCATTTTGTGATTAATGTGTTAGTGCTTAGCAGTGATTTTAATCAACTAGTTTATCACAAAAGATGTTTGATCAAAAATGATTGAATATTTTGAAAGGTTTGAAAATTCTTAACAAAATAAAAAACAAAATGCCAACTTAGCACGACCGAAAGAAATGTCTTGAGAGTGAGGGTACATGGTTTTTTTAGTGATTTAGAAATTGCTGTTAATTTTATATTGTGTTCAAATGAATTAGTGAATTGTGTCTGTGAAAAATGTTACTGTTCTAAGTGTGATTATTGAACTATGCTTAATGTCATGTTACTATCTCTAAAATCTTAGATTCTTGAAAAATGAATGAAATTGATAGAAGAATTTTGAAAATAACAAAGACATTAGTACAGATATTTCAAAATTTTAACATGTACAAGAAATTGAAAAATAAAGAAAAACTATCAGGTTCCTACAAACCGTTTTTTTTATTGATGCTTGAAGGCTATGATTATTTTGTTGGAAGTTGATACTTGAAGTCTCTTTCCTGATCCTTGCATCTGGCGGAGGAGTATAACCTGCTTTACTGTCCACTATGACCTTCTGATATGGTCAGCCAGTTATTCCTGCTCCTCCTTCATCCTTTTGATGAAGTTGCCAAAGACTTTGTCTTCTGTGTAGAAATGGGTAGTAAAAATAACTTTGGCGATTGTGGGAAGCATATGATGTTCTCTCTCAAGCGTTGTTTTTCAATCTTAGACTTTATACCTCTAATCTCTTCCAAAGGCAGCCTATTTTCCTTCACCTATAAGATGGTGCTAGCCCTAGCAGCCTTGATGATATTCTCATTCTTAGGACAGGGTCCTTGGTGAAAGTTTTGCCTTTTAGTCTTTGGATTAGCATCCATCCTATTACTTGTATGGGTATTGGAGGATATACCACTTCCTTTCCTCTTTCTTTATAGAAATATGTGCGAAAAGTGGTGAACATTCCTAGGTACATATGCAGTTTTGGGTTTAGAGTCTCTCTCTCTACTCTTTCGCCCTATTTTTCTTCTTTCGCTTGGTTAAGCTTTTCTCCAGGCCTAAACCCAAAATTCCTCTTTTAAACTCCAACGGCTCCATCACGCCTTGCTGTTCTTAGCCTAGCCCTCTATCTGGGTTGAACCTCATTCTCTTACAGACTTTTTCAGACTGAGGAATTTTGCCCCATTTTTTTGTACTTAGCTAGATAAATTTCTGAATTCAATTCTTCAATGTTACTATTAGACATTGGCTTGTGGATGAAACTATTAACCTCTAATGTAGATTGTGAAGTATAGGCTAGATCGATTGGAGGTAAATTCCCAAAAGTTAAGGAGCTAGTGCATTCCTATAAGGACTCGAGGGTTGAGAAATTGTATTTCTCCCAGATGTTTGTTGAAGATGGCACATTGCCATCCGTTCTTCCATTCATTAGAAAATGGGAGAAGAAGAACTCATCTTGGCTTAACTAGCTTTCCCAAAATAGTCGAGGGGTAACCTCCCAAGTAATAGGATACCTTAGGCTTAAAGAGGGATCCAAAGAAGGTCGATCTAAGGATTCTAGCTTTGTATGAATCGTCATCACTTTTGGATAGTCAGGGAGAGAAATTGACTAGTGCAAATAGGCTTTATTGATTCTTACGCTCATTTTGCAATGGCCAGAGGCATGTCAGTCTTCCAGTTAATGGGTAAAGGAATATAAAAGGGATGGACAAATAGCAAAGTTGATAAAACGGTTTTATGGAAGGCTTTTCAAAGTTAGCTCGAGATTAGTTGAGTAGGTACAGGAGAGGTATGCTCCACAGTTGGTAATTGAAGTGTAAGGTTGGTGGTTTTAGTGTTTCGAGAGTGGTTGGCTATAGTTTTTTTATTGATGGTGGTGATGAGGTTTGCATTAGCTAAGGCTATGGAACTCTAACAATCGTCTCCTCTTCTCCTATCAGGTGGGATAAGTCAAACACTTCCTCTAGTGAGCTAATGAGCTAATGTCGACTACAGTGTAATTTGGCAGTGGATCAAAAATAACTTCTAGAGCTGCCGAAGCTTGTAATGCTACCTTATAACCAAAATAATTCTTTAGTGCCTCCTCAATGTTCTTAACTCGTTGAGCTAGGGATAGCAAAGACAGAGACATTTGGTGTTGAACTGGGAGGTTGTTAGGCTGGCTTGTTCCTTTTGACATAGTTTTGATTGGCGCTTGAGTTTCGATAGTGTTGAGTGCTTTGGATGAAGATGTCTTGTCTTTGATTCCAGATCTAATGTTGACAGAGGATTGTTGAGCAAAGCGAATGGTAATGATAATACCTATTATGAAAACGAAAGTTTAATACAATGATTATGAAAGAAATGTTGCTTGATTTTATTTATGGAGTCATCCTTATTGATAAGGGAAAAATGGTAATGTGATTTGAAACAGATGCAAAGAGATTATCACTGGAATCCTTGTCTATTACTTTGTCCCATTCAAATTTATCATTGGAAGATTGTTACAAATAATTTTGAATTGAACAAATTGAAATGAGTATTCACTTTGTAGAACGCAATGAATACTTTTACATTAAAGAATAATATAAAAACCCTTTGACTCTTCAGATCTTCACTCTTAATCTTCGATTATCTAGTTGCATGGGCAGAACTTCCTCTTTAGTTGAATGGGTGCCCTTTATTAACACAACTGAGTTTTTGTCCTTGTATATTTTAGTTTAAAAATCTACAAGATTTTTGAGTTGAAATTTTGATGATTAGCTTGTACGAGTTTTTGTCGAAAATTCTGAATTAATTCCGACAGAGTTTCAGGTTAAAATTGTTATAAATTTTTAGGTAGGGTTTTAACAAAACTATAAATTCAGACAAAAATTTGGAGAACTCTAATCTAAGATTTCTATCCCAAATCTAGTAGAGTTTCGAGTTGAAACTGCGACTAGATTTGGAGATGAAAACTCTAAGGATTGTTTTTAAAGATTTCATCCGAGATTTGAAGATTCTATTAAATTTTTAACTCAAATTTGGCAGAGTTTAGAATTGAAACTTTTAACAGTTTTATGGTGCGATTTCATAAAATCTAGGTTTTGAACTAGGCTACGCACTGATTTTGACTCAGTGGGTAAATACAAAGAAAAACTTGGATTTAAGTGGCAATCTTTTTGTTTTGTTTGAAATGGTGAACCTCAATGGTTCATTGCGCATAATTAGATAGTCCATTTAGGACTTGATCCCTTAAATAAGAATGGGTAGGCTTCATTTCTATTTAGAGACAACAATATGTTGTCTTCTCTATTATGTGTGGATGAATGTACGTTGAATGCAATCACAGGGAACAAATGATTTTGCACTATCCTCTCCAGTGTTCTTATCAAAATTGGGTTCTCTAAGGCTCTAGCCTATGACTTAACTGTATGTGACATGAGGCTCATAGCTTAACTTAATGCACCCTAAGAAAGTTAACTGCTAATAGATCTTCAAATCTCTAATTCTTCGAAGAAAACCTTCTCAGGTTGGTGATTAGCCGGGAAGAAGTTCAGCACTCATATCAGGTGGACTGCATCACGCAACTACATCCTGGAAGGACCTACTGACCTCCGTCAACTAACTAAAGGGTAAAAATTGGTTTTGTAAAATATGCTTAATGTAGTGGAAAGTGTGTGATTTAGGAGAGTATGGACTTATGATAGATGGGGAAAGGAGTAAAGCATTTGTTCTGTTTATTTATATGCCCTGCAAAACAAATTAGGGTATATACATACACACAGTTTATTTATAGTTGAATGGGCTAACATGCATAGTTTAGATGAAATAGTGAAAATGTATATATCCTAGTGGAAAACTCCTAATAGAAAATGAGGTGGATGCTTTGATTAGTTAAACCGGAGATTATGGAGTGAGATAGTGACTATGAAAAGACGAAACTGCGATTAAACCCACAAAGCAATAGCTGAATCCCCAACGGAGTCACTAGGTGTCACGACCAGATCCGTACACCAAGGTCAATAAGTGTGGGTCGTGAATCTTTATGACATGGTTCATCCGAGATCACCCAAATGTGAAATTTATGTTTTCAAATAAGACCTTAATTAGAGAGACTAGGAGTTGCCACCTGAGACACTTTCAAAATGAGTGGGTCGAGAAACCTGAATTTGGTTTAAGTTAAAAGGTGTTTTGATTTATATTTTTGAAATTATGATAAATGGCCCTTGTTTATGACTCTCAACTTGTCTGTGCAATAAGAGAAAATGGGTCCGGGGATTCAGTTACACACGAAAACCATTACACCTGGATACCTAGGGATTTCCAAAGTCCCTTTTAACTCTCTGTAGTTGTAATCTCATAATATAACACTCCAGTTTAAAATGATCATTGCATACAAATGCCTATGATATATGAATTGTGATCTTCTAAGCTTAGCTAGTATGCAAGTGTAGTGAGATGTCTACCTATGGACAAATTTGTGTGTGTGTTAGAATAAAAGGTGTATTGAGAGATAGTCTATTATGACCGAAGTGACTGAACTCAAGCTGTGTGCTCGAATTGCTTACATACCATGTGAAAGGATCAGGTCAATCGTAGTTCAAACCTAAAGTGGACTGAACTACTTATTGATGAGATGTGATCTGGTATGCAGATGCAAGAGCTTAACTCTAAGTCTAAGTTCGCATCTAGCACTATTGATGGTCAATAAAGACCGTGGAGACCACACTCGAGTAATCTGTTCCCTTCTAAGGGATCAGGTCGACGTAGCTCTAGGACAGTGCCTAGTGCAAATGTGATGTGCAAATAGATATGAGAAGATGACCGATAAGGTTAGTATTGTATATAGGATTAGTGTGAAAGTATTTTCTCTTCAGATGGGATAAAGAGTCTAGCTCTACCAGGGACAGGACGGTTAATGCTCTATACATAACTGGGAAATGATTAATAGGAGAAAAGAACTTAGGGAAAGGATCATAGTTCTAAGGTAGCACCTTATACTGGGTGACCAAACTCAAGCCCTCTGCTCAAGCTCTCTACGTGCCATTTTGAGGGATCAGGTCTACATAGCTCTACACTGGGTTTCATCTATTTGGGGGGATGATCGGACTCAAGCTTTCTACTCGAGCTGCCTATATACCCTTTTAAGGGCTCAGGTCTACGTAGCTCTACATCTGATTATGGGATATCCCTGGTACTTATAGGTGAATGTCTATGATCTGGGAAAGGATCTTAACTTAAATCAAGAGCTTAGGTTCTGGTGATGATGATCTAGTTTGTATAAAGGGTCTATGGCCTAATGTGAGTGAGTGATTATCTACCATTTTAGAATGGAATTTAGCTCAAATCGAGAGCTTGATTCTCGATGATGGTAATCTAGCCTACTCGAGGCCTAAGGTAATGAGAGTGAATATCTACTATTTGGGAAAGGAACTCAAATCTACTCAAGAGCTCAATTCTTGCAAATGGTAATCTAGTCTAACTGAAGGGCCTAAAGGCCTACGGTAATAGGTGTGATGCAATTGATATGATCAGATGTGTAGGTATGTTAAATGTAATGACAATTTAGATTCTATTATGGATGACAATTTAAAGATGTATGTTTAGTATGTCTAAGGGAAGTCATGACCTAGAAATCAATAGCTTAACCAATCCTGGGTCATTCTTAGTTTCTAGAGCCTCGCTCATTCATGATGAATTCTCTACATTGATAAGTTTTTGATTTCTAAATCTGGATCAACCCAAGTAAGTGTGTGCTTGCATGTTTGAATGCGTTCTATCATGTGAAGGCATATGCAGGTCTGTCAAAACATAGTGTATGACATGTCAGAGTGTGTGCTAGCATGATGAATAATGCCCTACCATGTTATATTATGATGCGGGATGATGAATGAGCATGGTAATATGGCAAAGCATAATCATGACATGGTATGGTATGGTATGGTAATATGACATATGAGCATGGTGTAGGATGACAATGACAAGGTATAACATAATAAGGATGGCATCGCATAGCAAACATGATGTTCGGCATGACCTAGAATGGTACTATGATATGTACATCATAGCAAAATGATGTAATAGCATGGTATGGCATATTTAGTATGATGTTATGGCTTGGTATGACATGTTACTATGTTGTGAACATGATATATGGATGATGTTAAAATTTTACGAAATGATCTCGGGTATATCCGATCAATTTCCTACATCGAGTATAACCCGATTTTAAGTTACAATCAAGATACCTTTCATTGACAAAGAATTTATTTACAATATTAAAACTATTCTATTCCAGTTATGCAAATACATTGAATTGAAAGATAAAATAAAATTTTCTAGATAGAGAAAATTATACAGACACAAGCTTTTTAGAGATGGCCTAAAATTCTTTTGAAATACCTGAAAACACCTTAGAGTGGCTTGCTTTAGAGAGGAGAAGAGAGGTAGGCCGACTATGGAAGGAGAGAGATCAACAGTGAGGGATGAAGAAAATGAGAAGGAGAGGCCCCTATTTATAGACTTTTGAGATGCCAAAGTGTTTATATACTAGGTTAATCAAACGAGTTTTTATAACCTAATAATCAAATAAGTTCATGTGGTAAAAGGATGTAAAAATCCTTACGAAATCTATTTTACAACCTTCTTTGCTAAACAAAATGTGCAAAATGGTTTGCATTAGAGGTAAAGTAAACTAGTTTGAATAACAAGTTAGGTGAATAAATCTGCAAAACAAGTTAGGCAAACTAGTTTGTGAATAAATCTGCAAAACAAGTTGGGCAAACTAGTTTGCCAAATTTAATGGGCAAACACGTTTGCATAACAAAGGATTCAAAAAGCTTCGCAAAGCTTGTTTTACAAACCTCTTTGCTAAACAAGTTAGACAAACGATTTTGCAAACTAGGTAGGAAAAAAACCCTTGCCAAACACATATTTGGCAAGGTGGTTGGTGGCTAGGCAAAAATGGAAGTAAAGGCCGAATGACTTCTAAAGTGGCCTTTTGACTGTTCTGAGCTTAATTCTATATCCTGTAACATGTCCTGAGAATTCATGTGTATCTTTATTCCTTTTTGGATTGATTTAGGCATTCCAGTTGATGCTGGTCTTTGGGCGTGTAAGTAAAGGCCATTCTAGACTTCTAGATTGAATTAACCCTTGATTCTTGTTGACACCCCATTTTTACCCTCTCCTTTAATATTTACATTATTTAATGTTTTCAAAAGGCCACCAAACTACAAAAACATGTCTGAGATGCCAAATAAACAAGCCAGCATCCAAAAAGGAGTCAAAGCCCAGAGCTAAAGGTTAATTCAGTCCAGAAGTTCCGAACGGTCTCCATCGATGCACCCAAAGGATGACATCAATTGGAATGCTTAGATCAAGTTAAAACCCTTTAAGAAGAAACAAAACATCCTAAGACATTCCAGAGAACATGGAAGTACGCTCAGAACAGCCAAAATGCTACTCCAGAGGTCATTTGGGCTCCGTCGACTCAAAATGGCTCTTATCGGCAAAAAAGAGACTACCGGTTGCCCAAGCACAAATTGAGCACTTAGACAGATCTAAAAGCTCTTAAACTACACAAGATTGTTGAGGTATCATCCCCTAAGTAACGGGATAACTAGGTCTGGCCAACTCGAATTTTAGGAGATCTCTCCAAATCCTTGACTCAATTTTTGTTTAGCAATTTATACACCCTTAAAAACATCCTAAAGACCAATCAATGGAATTTTTGGATTCCTCATACCCAAAATAGGTAGAATTCAACTTGGCGGTACCTCCAAGAGTCCAGTCAAAGAATTGGCTAACCTTGCATCCATTTCAGCCTATTTCAGAGCAGTAATCTTCAACTAGGCAGAAATCAGCCTATCTTGTTTGCCTAATTGGTCTAAATCTCCCCAAAAAGTGTCCAAGATGTCCTGAAAGCTCTTGGAAACTATAGCATAGGTCTTTGAATGGCCTGAGCCTTCCCGGGTGAAGCCCAAACTTCCCAAAAGTTGGCCCAAGCCAAGGGCTCAAGCCAAATTGGGCCCCAATTCCTTCATGCCACTGAAAACCTTGCTAAAGGCCTATTTTGAAAATTTTTTGCATATTTTGATATTCATGTTTGTTCGATAACCCCTCTTTTGCAAACCATCTTGTTTAGCTAGTTATTCAAACTTGTTTGCTTACTTTCTTTTGCAAATTTGTTTGCCTAACTTGTTTTCCAAACTAGTCTGCTCATTTTGTCTACCAAATAAGCTTATAAAACTTGTTTATCAAAAAAATTTGATTTCTTTGAATCATTTTAAACTTGTTTGATCGTTAGGTTATACAAACTGGTTTACCTAACCTCAAATTCAAACCTTTTTTCTGATTTGTTTAACAAATGAGCTTACAAAACATGTTTAGCAAGACATTTTGGTTTCTTACCATTAAAACTTGTTTGATTATTAGGCTACATAAACTTGTTTGATTAACCTAATATACAAACTTTTTGGAACCACAAAAGCTTATAAATAGGTGGCCTTTACTTCCATCTTCTTCATTCCTCATTTGGCCTCCTTTCCTCTTTAAGAGCCGGCCCTCTCCATCCCATTCAATTATTCCCTTTGCCTCTCCTATATTCGGCCTCTCTAGGTATTTCCAAGGTGGTCCGGGAGTAATTTCAAGCCTTTTTTTGTCTAGAGCTTATGCTCGGTACAACCTTTCTTTCCCTATCTTCTAATTTATGTTTGTTTACATAATTAGAATAGAATTTTTCCAATTGTGTAGATGTAATATTTTGTCAATAAAAGGTATTTGAGTTATAAATCAAGTTCGGGTTACGCCCAATTTATGAAATTGACTGGAATTACCTGAGATAATTTTGTAAAGTTCCAGATATCATTCTACCACGCTAACCATGTCATAAAATTATATCCTTACCATGTTTTACCATGCTTTGTCATACCAAACCATGCTAGATTTCATGTTTACCATGCCTTTCCATCCTTATCATGTTATGTTATGATGTTATCATCTTCCTTCATGCTTATATGCCATGCTATGCCATGCCCTAATCATGCTATACCATGTTACCATGTTCACTTATCATCTCACATCATGATATAAACATGTTAGGATTCCATACACTATGTTCACATATCACATTGCTATGCTATGCCATGAGATAAAAACAGGTGAAGGACTCATGGGAGGTCCCACCCAAAGGCAGCTGTCAACGTGCTATGATTCCTTACTACTAAAACACATTCAAACATACAAGTTATCAATCCAGAGCATTCACTTAAGACTAGGAATGACTTAGGATTGGCTAAGCCAATGAGTTCTAAGTCATGACATCCTTTAGGCATATCTGATCATATCAACTGTATCACTACCATCACCAGGAACTGAGTTCTTGAGTTGAGCTGAGTTTCTTTCCCAAATGGTAGACATTCACTTTCATCAAATTTGGTCCTTAAGCCCCTCACATAGATTTGACCATGACCACCAGGAGCTAAGTTCCCTTCCCAAATGATAGATATTCACTCACCTGCGCTAAGCACATCCTTGGAAGTTAAGCTCTCATTAGAGTAGAGCCCATTCCTTACTTTAGCCCCAAACACTAACTACTCTTTACACTCTTGTGCAGTTAATACTCTTGGTGTTTGTTCTCACTACACCCATATGGACTTTATACTCCTGGTGTTTGCACTCCTTACACCTATGTGGTGTTTGCACTCCTTAAACCATTCCCGTAGTCAAGACAGACCTACTGAAATTTTATGCTACAGTTTTACTGATAATGTGTCCAATACCATCTAAAACTGTGAACGATAAACTTGTATTCTAAAAGAACCTATGATCTAGTCTTCTGTGTATAAGTCGTACTCTACACACTTGATCAAATACTCTTTGTGAATACTCGACATATGCAAAGATATAGTAAATGACATTCATTGCTCAAAAGAAATTCTCATTAAAATATATAAAAACATAACATAAAGTATGTCTTTTAATCTATATCTCTATCATGACAATGGGCCTTTAAAACGGCTAACAACTTTTCCTCCTGAACCTTCTCCAATGTGGAAGACACAACTACCAGAAATATCTCACCCTCTCCTAGGAACGCATATTTCAGTTCACTTGGTAATGGTTTCCTAGCGGGACAAGGTGGACACTCGACCGATGGCTTAGGTTTAGTCTTAGATGGTTTGTTCAAACACTGGTACCCAGCTACTAATAGCCATGACCTCTTCCTCAATTGGCATGAATTCCTCCCTGTTAACAAAACTTGCTCCATCAAGAGTTTTACACCTCTTACTTCTCATTAAGGCTCGCTTTAAGGGATCCTTAAAGAAATTCTTTTCAAAATGTTCCTCACTCAATGTATGAATCACATCAACCTCCCTAATATCCTCAAATTCCCTAATTTGCTTCCCAACCCTAAAAATGTCCATCTCAACAGTCATATTTCCAAAGGATAGCTTCATAACCCCACTCCTGCAATTAATCATAGCATTGGATGTGGTGAGTAATGGTCTACCTAAAATGACCAAAATGGAATGGGAAGGGTTTTAAATAGGTTGGGTGTCCACCACAATGAAGTCAACTAGAAAGTAGAGCTTGTCTACTTGGACCAACACATCTTCTACTATCCCTCGCATCATCTTAACCAAACGGTTAGCTAACTGTAGTGTTATTCTACTGGGCTTCAACTCATCTAAACTTAGTTGCTGATTGATAGTGTAGGGCAATAAGTTGACACTAGCACCTAGGTTAAGAAGTGCTTTATCTATGATGTGGTTCCCAATTATGCATGAAATGGTTGGACACCCAAGATCTTTGTATTTAGGAGGTGTGTCACGCTGGACTATGGCACTCACATGCTCAATTAAGAAAGCATTCTCCTTCACATAAGCTTTATCTTAACAGCACACATATCCCTGGGGAATTTAGCATTGGTGGGATTTTGCATGATCACCTCAAGTACTGGGATGTTAATTCTTACTTGTTTGAAAACCTCATAAATCTAAGAATTCAACATCTCATCCTTACCTTTTGCTAACCTATGGGGAAAAAGTGGCTTAGATACGTGATCTTCTACTTGGTCTTCTTGCCTACCCGAGATACCGCCATCGACATCCCTTCCTTTTTCTCTTGACTCTTTTTCAACTTTCTTCCCTTCCTAACCTCCTTATCAATTTCTTTGTTTTCTCCTTCTCTTTCCTCTCAACTTCTTCCTCACTTAACTCCTTAACTTCCGCACTATCCTTTGATCCCATCTTAGCACTAGGGATGTTGGCTCTAGGATCTATAGGTTTCTGAATGACTTTGCCACTTCTCAATGTTGTGACAGACTGCACTTGCTCATATGGGGTGGTACCTGAGGTCGATGACTCAGTAATGTTCACATGGCCTTTCGGGTTTGGAAAAGTTTGTGTAGGTAGTTTTTAACTCTGAGTAGTACTCATGGCCTATGTCAACTTAAAGAGTTACCCTCTAATGTCATCAAAAGCCTAAGTCACTTGATTGTTGATGTTCAACTGCTGAAGCATGATGATTAAGAGTGCTCTCAAGAGGCCTTTTTCGCATAGGTTACATCGCAGCAGGGTTAGGCCGTTGGAATTGAGGTAGTGGTACAGGAGGTGGTTGAAATGGTTGATTTTGATTCTCATTTCTCCATGGAAGAGCCGGAGGTCTCCACCCCGGGGGACAAAAATTGAAAGCTTGGTTCACCCTTGATAATTAACATTCCCACCTTAATGGTGAGAGGGATTTTCTTGGCCTCTATTCTGAAATGATTGATTTTGGGAACCATTATTGTAAGCCTGGCCATAGGCAACTTCCCTAAGTAAAGGAATCTTAGGGCAAGAATTAGCATCATGTCTCACTTGATCACAAGCTCTACAAGCCATATTCACCTCAACCACTTTCTCTTTACTCGGGAGCTCTGCAAAGTGGCTAATCTAGCTTTCAAATCATCACACTCGCTTAACTCGGGAGTTCCTACATTCAGAAGAAGGTGGGGGTCCAATTTCCCAATCATTTGAATCTTCGGCCACCATGTCAAAGAAATCCATGGTGCCCTTCGTAGTCTTATCAAATAAAGTACCATTACACATGGTTGACATGAGTTGTTCAAGACTGGAAGTCAAAGACTCGTGGAAGATACTCACAAGTCTCCATGGGTCAAAGCCATGGTGACGACAGGCCATCAAAAGGTCCTTAAACCTTTCCCAAGCACGAAAGAAATTCTCATTGGGTTTGCAGGAAAAGGTATTGATCTATCTCCTAAAGTGCTAAGTCTTTTGGGTTAGGAAGTATTTTCTTAGGAACTCAGTTTGCATCTCACGCCAAGTTCCAATGAACGAGGACAAAGGAAATTGAGCTAGAATTTGGCCATGTCCTTAAGAGAAAATGGAAAGAGTTGGAGGTGCACTACATCCTCAGTGGCATTTTAGTCCATGCATGTGTTACTCACTTCCTCAAACTCTCTCAGATGGTTATATGGATTCTCAGAGTCTAGACCATATAATGGAGGAAAAAGTTGGATAATCCCAAGTCTTAGTGTGAAATTCCCCCTATTCAAAGGCAAGATGATACATGAAGGTGTGGTATGCCTAGTTGGGTTCAGATGGTTTCTCATTGGTATAGGACCTGGTTTATCTTCATTATCCCCATGAATACTCACATTGTCATCTACTCTAGCCATCGAATTAAAAGATATGGAATTAACCAGTGACACAGTGGTGTAAGAGTCTTGAGTGTAAAGGTCGGTAGGATGGATCTTCCAGTTCAATGTGTTTTGCTAAGACTCTACCCGACCTTAAAAACATTCATGTCAAGACCTAAAAAAATTTTTTTTATGATCTAGAAATTCCTAAGAAAAAAGAAAAGAAATAAATTAAAATAGAATGGATGGAGAGAGAGAGAAGTATGAAACGATGTCACCTGGAAGCCAATGAGACTACGTCGGCAAGTCCTTTCAGCTACAAGTCTCCTGAGTTTAACTCAAACACACCGTTGCTCCCCAATAATGATGCCAAAAACTTGACCACTCTCAAATATGGTAGAGGTTCACTCTCAAGTGCAAGAGGTTGGTTGAGTTTAGTCTAGGTGAGTCCTAGGTCATCTCCACAGGGAGCAAGAGTGTGTCTAATTTTGGGAAAAACTCACTTTTGAAAACACTTACAAGAATTAAAAGAAGAAAAGGGGAAAATATTTTTTTGGTTTTTTAAATTAGAATTGGAAATTGGTCTGAAAGCACAAATTTAATGAAAACCTAAAAAACTAGGAAAAATAATTGATTTAAACACTGAGTTAAACTACTTGAATTAAAACACTTGGCTCTAACCTATTCCTATAATGTCCTTAAAATAATGAATTCGGATATGTGGTTAACGCAACCTAATATCTACATATGTAATATTGGGTCAGAGGATTCAATGTTAGAAAACCCTTCTGTAAAGAGATCGTAATTCTAAGGTTTTGAAATCAAGTTCGAATCACCGGGAAATGGAATTGATCTTCAATTTACACTATCGTAACCGAAGATCAACTTTATCACAGATGATCCATTTTCAAAAGTTAACTTAAAACTACGATCCTTACATCTTAATAAAAAAATGTTCAAAAAATTCAGTTCTTAATATCCGAGATTGATCACCTTCGATTTCATTTCATTCCTAGCTCAGAACCAAGATGAGATTTAGCCTAGCATTATGAAGTTGAAAACAAAGCTTTTCGAAAAGGATAAAATCTCCATCGAACAAGAAAAGCAATTGTAAAGTGTTTAAAAATCCTTTCGAAAGTGAAACGAAAACAAGAAATCAAAGTTGAAAGATTCTCAAGTTAAGAAAACGTATTTCAATGTGTTCAAATACTCTTTCGAAACTAAATCAATCACCAAAAAATGAAAGCGAAAGATTATTAATCAAACCAAAGTACATATAATCAGAAAATAATAGAAAGTAAATTAACTTCAATGAAGAAACGTGCTTACACGAAAACCTAATGCAAAGATGAAGGTTAACTTCTTCTCTGATCCAAAACTAAATTAAACGGCTAAAACTAGGGTTCAGAATCTCTTCTTTTTTCCTCCTTTTTTTTTCCTCCTTTTTCTCTTTTCATAAAAAATAAGCCTATTTATAGGCATACATAACCCAGGGGTAAAAGTGTAAATTTCCAAATACTAAACAATTACGGATCTTCTTTTCTCTGTGTGCACACAAGGCCTAACATAAGCATACGCTCGTGGTCATGTGCACGAGCCCTCTTCAGTGGTACGCCTAAGGTTTGCTCGGGGGAAATCCAACCTCGGCGTGCACACGAGGTTCAACTCTGGAGTGCGCCCGTGGTCTCATGTACACGAGGTGTTCCTGGTCGTGCACCCAAGGTCTCGTGCAACCTCCTGCTCATGTTGGCTTTCGACGGGAGCACAAGGTCAAGCACAGTCGTGTGCAACAAGTGCTGAACTCCCTATTGCAGTCTTTTTAGCTCCTGAGTTCATTCCTTTAAGTTTTGTTTCTCTATTTCCTACAAAGCACACAAAAATAACATAAGTAATCAAAACACGATAGAATGATATTCCATTTGGTAAAAATGTTCATTAGCAGAGTGTGAAGTGCGGCTAGAAATGACATGATCGTATGCAACCACTGCTTGTGATTCGTAATCCTTTCACCCTTGTAAATTCTATAATTCTAGGTATTCGTATTTCTTTCACCATTGTGGATTATGTACCATTGGTGATTCGTACTTCTTTCACCCTTATGGAGTCTTATACTCCTGGTGATTTATATCTCTTAGATTTATAAAGTTTCTACTCCTTGTGAGTCATATCTCTCTCACCCTTGTTGAGTTTACACTTCTGGTGATTCATAATTCTTTTACCCTTGTGAAGTCTACACTCGTGGTGATTCGTGTTTCTTTCACCCCTAGAGTCAATACACTTAGTGATTTGTATTTCTTTCACCCCTGTGGAGTCTTAAACTTTTGGTGATTTATATCTCTTACATTTGCGAAGTTTCTGCTCCTTGTGACTCATATCTTTCTCACCCTTATAGAAATGTCCTAGTGATTCCTAATCCTTTCACCCTTATGGAGTCTACTCCTGGTGATTCGTATTGCTTTCACCCTTGTGGCGTCTTATACTCCCAGTGATTTATGACCTTTTCACCCATATAGAGTCTATACTCTGGGTGATTCGTATTTCTTTCACCATTGTGCAATCTTATACTCCTGCGGTTTTGTATCACTCACACTCTTGTGGAGTTTATACTCCTGGTGATTAATATCTCTCTCACCATTTTTTGGAGTTTATACTCCAGGTGATTAATAATCCTTTCACTCTGATAGAGTCTATGCTCCATATGATTCATATCTTTTTCACCCTTATGGAGTTTATACTCTTGTTGATTCATAATTCTTTTACCCTTGTGGAGTCTTATACTTTTGGTGATTTATATTTCTCTCACCCTTGTGGAGTTTATACTACTAGTGATCATAGTCCTTTTACCCTTGTGGAGTCTATACTCCTAGTGATTTGTATTTTTTTCATCCTTATGGAGTCTATACTCATAGTGATTTGTATTTGCTTCACCCTTATGGAGTCATATACTCCTGATGATTTTATATATCTCTCACGCTTATGCAGTTTATACTCCTGGTGATTCATAATCCTTTCACCTTTATGGACTCTATACTCCTGGTGGTTCGTATTTCTTTCACCCTTGTGATGTCTTATACTCTTAGTGATTTATATCTCTCTTACCCTTATGGAGTTTATCCTCTAGGTGATCATATCTCTCCATCCTTGTGGAGTTTATACTTCTAATGATTCATAATCCTTTCACCCTTGTGGAGTCTATACTCCTGGTGATTCATATTTCTTTCGCCCTAATGGAGTCTTATACTTCATATTTCTCTCTCCATTGTGGAGTTTATACTCTTGATGATTCATATCTCTCTCACTCTTATGGAGTTTGTACTCCTAGTGATTTATAATCCTTTTACCCTTGTGGAGTCCATACTATTGATGATTCATATCTCCTTCACCTTTGTGGGGTTCATACTGCTAGTGATTCATAATCCTTTCACCTTGTGGAGTTTATACTCCTAATGATTCATATATCTCTCACTTTTGTGGAGTTTATACTCTAGGTAATTCATATCTTCCTCACCTTTGTGGAGTTTTGTACTCTTGGTGTTCTTGATTCTCTCACTTTATGAAGTTTATATTGTTAGTGCTCGTAATCCTTTCACCCAAGTGGAATTTATATGCCTAGTGTCTGTACATCATATTAGGGATGAGTATCTTTTCTAAAACCTTGAGTCATATGCTTGTAAGTCTTTGATCACCGGACCTAGAGCTTTTTGCTCTTAAGTCCTTATTGCCCGAAGTTTAATACTCCCCTTCTATAGTCTTATGTTCTTCATAGGATTCAGAGTCATCTTCAAAGTTTAGCACTCCTCTTCTATAATCTTGTTCTTGCTATAACAAGATTTAGAGTCAACCTTAGAGTTAGATCTCCCCTTCTTTAGTCCTATGTTCGCCATAGGATTCAAAGTCATCTTCGGAGTTCAATACTCCCCTTCTGAAATCTTATTCTTCCAATCATAAAATTTAGACTCAATCTTGGAGTTATATCTCTCCTCTTTAGTTTTATGTTGATATTTACAGTAATCTTCAAAGTTTAGCACTCCTGTTTTGAAATCTTATCCTTGCCATGACTAGATTTAGTGTCGACCTTCGAAGTTAGCACTCCCTTTCTAAAGTCTTGTTCATACCATCACAAAACTTAGAGATTCATAATACTCATATAATTATAGAATCATTTACTAAGACAAGTTTGAGACTTTTCTTCTTGGTCAAATGAAGAAGCCAACCCTTGTAGCCATCCAAGTACGATTTATCAACCAAGCTATAAGGTTGTTTATTTATTCGTTTCCTTATGCAAGGGGGTAAATTTTCATTATCACCTTTCATTTTCTACCTTAAGCAAGCTAAGATAAAAAAAAAGCGAACCCGGTAGGGTGGCGTAACGGATTCAGGGTTCCTGCCAAAAACCGTAAACCCGAGATTGGTGTGTGTTCGAGTCTTGCTAGCTGCACCCTGTCACTTAACAGAGTAAGCCTTGGGTTGGGCCGCTGCTCCTCGGTTTACCGGTCAGCTACACGGCCCGTTGAGGGTTGTAATAAACCGGCCGGGTTCCGGGTCATCAAAAAAAAAAAGATAGCAAAAGCAAGAGAGCTATCGACACCCCATTTTTCCCCTCCTGTAATATTTACATTAATGTTTCAATTGAATGGTGCGATACTAGTTACATTTTCCTAATCATAGGAAATGCCAAATTACTAGGATTTGACAAAGAGCCAACATTCAGCAAAATAACAGTTGTACCCCTGGAGTTAAGGAGAAGCCAAACTAAAGACCCAAATCAAGATATAAGGCCACCAAACTATACAGACATGTCCAAGACACCAAAAAAACAAGCCCAACATCCACAAAGGAGTCAAAGCCAAAGTTAAAGGTCAATTTGATCCAGAAGTCGAGAACAATCTCTACCAGTGCACCCGAAGGATGACATCAAGTGTAATGCCCAGCTCAAGTCAAGAACCATTTAAGAAGGAGCATATGTCCTAAGACATTTTACAGCACATGTAGGTAGGCTCAGAACAACCAAAATGCTACTCTAGAGGTCATCTGGGCTCTGGCGACTCAAAATGGTTCCTACTGGCAAAAAAGAGGCTACCGACGCCCTAAGTACAACTTGAGCACCCAAACGGAGTTGGAATGCTCTCAAATTGCACAAGAATTTTAAGGTATCATCCCCCAAGGTAAGGGCATAATGAGGTCTAACCAACTCAAACTTTAGCAGATCCTTTCAAACCCCTGACTCAATTTTTGTTTAACATTTCATACACCCTTAGAAACAATCTAGGGACCCAACGATGGAATTTTTGGATTCCTCATACCAAAAAATGGGGTGGAAGATTCAGCTTGGTGGTACCTCTAATAGTCTAGTCAAAGGATTGGCCAACCAGCCTCCGTTTCAACTCGTTTCGGAGCAACAATTTTCAAACAGCCATAACTTGACCTCAAGAATTCTAAATTGAGTCAAATTTAGACCTAATTCGTCTAAATCTCTCCAAAATGTGTCCAAGAGGTCTCAAAAGCTCCTGAAAACTATGCCAAAGGTCTTAGAATGGCCCAAACCTTCCCAGGTGAAGACCGAACTTCCTGAAACTTGGCCCAAGCCAGGGTCCCAATTCCTTCATGCAGCCAAAATCCTTGGTAAAGGCCTATTTTGCAAACGTTTTGCATATTTTGATATTCAAGTTTGTTCTATAACCCTCTTTTGCAAACCTTTTTGTTTAACTAAATATTCAAACTTGTTTGCTTACTTAGTTTTGCAAATTTGTTACCTAACTTGTTTTTCAAACTATTTTTCCTATTTTTTTTAGCAAATAAGCTAATAAAACTTGTTTACCAAAACATTTTGATTTCTTTAAATCACTTTAAACTTGTTTGATTGTTAGGTTATACAAACTAGTTTACCTAACCTCAAATTCAAACCTTTTTGCACAATTTGTTTAACAGATGAGTTTGCAAAACTTGTTTAGCAACATATTTTTTTGTTTCTTTACCATTAAAACTTGTTTGATTATTAGGTTATATAAACTTATTTGATTAACCTAATATACAAACTTTTTGGAACCACAAAAGCCTATAAATAAGTAGCCTTCCATTCCATTCTCTCCATCCCTCAGTCAGCTTCCTCTCCTCGTTAGGAGCCGATCCTTTCAAGCCCATTTGAGTATTCTACTTCCCTCTCTTATATTCGGCATCTCAAGGTATTTCCAAGGTTGTTCGTGAGTAATTTCAAGCTTTCTATCACCAGAGTTCAAGTTCGATATAACCTTTATTTCGCTATCTTTTAATTCAAGTTTGTTTCCATAATTAGAATAGAATTTATTTTAATTATGTAGATATAATTCTATGTCAATGAAAGGTATCCGAGTCATAAATCAAGTCAAAGTTATGCCGAACGTATGATATCGACCGAAATTACCCGAGACAATTTTGTAAAGTTCTAAATATCATTCTACCATGCTAACCATGTCATAATATCATATTATTACCATGTTTTACAATACCTTGTCATACCATACCATGCTAGATTTTGTGTTTACCATACCATTGCCATTCTTATCATGTTATACCATGATGTTATGATCTTCCTTCATGTTCATATGCCATGATATGCTACGCTATGCCATGCCCTGATCATGCTATATAATGTTACCATGCTCACTTATCATCTCACATCATGATATAAACATGTTAGGATACACCATGCTCACATATCATATTGTTATGCTATGCCATGAGAAAAAAAAATGTGAAAGAATCATGGGAGGTCCCACCCAAAGGAAACCATCTATGTGCTATGATTCCTTACTGACTGACCCAAAAATGTGTTCCTAAAATGTGTTCACCTCTCAAGTACAAGAGGGTGGTCGTAGCCTTACTCGGTGAGAACCGAGGTCATCTCTACAGGGAAGGCTACGTTAAAAGCTCTAGACTTGTTCTCTTTAGTTAATAGGTGAAACCTAAGTTAATCTAAACTAATTTTGGATTTATGGGATGTTTGAGAATGGGTTGAGTTGAGAATGGTGGAGTGAAGGAATTGTGATTCTAAATTAAGATTAAAAAAAAGCAATAAAAATAAAATAATAAAAACAATCTTGACTTCGAACCAAATCCGATAGTAGGATAGTCGTGGTTTACTCAAACACAATGATAACTCAGCCTAGCAAACGCACATGCATCGCTAGGTCGAAAGATATTTCATTAAAACCTAATTTATGGAACTCAAAGTAAGCAAAGGCTTTTCAAATATGTTTCAGACTCACCTGGACATTGAATCAAGCACCTAGTGTGCACGAGCGTCAACTCGTAACCAAGCTTCGATTATAACACAGGTGAATGGATTTCTTAAGAAAAACCTCAATTTATGGTTTTAGGAAAATAGGTTCTAAATCACCAAACCATTGAATCAACTACTTGGTATATATGATTGGCCACTCGTCACCAAGCAGTAATTATAACGGGTGATTTGGTTTCATAAGAAGACCTAATTTGGGTTTTAGAAAATATATTTCTAACTCGCTATGACATTGAACCAAACACTTGGTGTGCACAAGTGAAAACTTGTAACCAAGTTATGGTTGTAACACGGTGAATTGAGTTCGAAAGAACCCTAGCTTAATATGAGATTACAATTAATAAAAAAAATGATATTTCATTGAAAAATATTCTTTTACGTCTGGGTTCACCAAACTACCACACCACCTTCAATGGCTTGAAGCGAAGAACAAACCCTAGTCTAACATACTTGAACATCGAAAAGGAAAATAAACATGCAAATGATCCATTAATGTAAAAGACACAAGTACTAAGCAAAAGTAAAAAAGAAATACTATGAAATAAAAGCGAAAAGGAGTACTACGAAAGAAAACCAAAAGATAAAAAGCAAAACCAGATTACTTACACATAAACCCTTAAAAGCCTTAAAGCAATGAACTTGAAATTGTAAACCCTAATCCTAATTCTAACCCTATTGGAACAATGTAATGTAAAGCTCTCTGAAATAACATAGATGTAAAAACTCTCTAAAATAACATAATGTAAAAAAAGCTCTCTCAAATGTCAGAAATTAGGTCTATTTATAGGCTTACATAACCCAGGGTAAAAGCATAAATTTCCAAGTCCTAAATAGCTGCAGAGCTTTTGTTCTCGGCGTGCACACAGGGCTTAACACAGGCGTGTGCATGAGGTCTTGTGTGCACAAGCTCTTTTCAATGGTGCGCACAAGGTATTTCTCAAGAGGAATCCAGCCTTGGCAGGCACACGAGGTCTTGTGCAGTTGTACGCACGAGACTTCGTGCGCACATGGTCCTCATTGACAGTACTTCCAGACAGCTTTCTGTCCCAAAACTCCGATGCAATTTGGACCTTGAAGAAGATGGATTCCGGCTTCGGCTAAAACACAAAAGTTGTAGACCTTTGAGTCTTCTTCCCAACCAAAAATAATCTTGTCAATCGGAGTTGTGAGTGAAACATTATGGCCGAAAAATGAACAAGGTGTCGTGCTAGATACTTGCAGTGGTTTGCACATTTAAGCTCCAAACTTGCTTTTCTTGAATTGTTTTCCTTCCATACCCCTACAAAACATAAAAAAGAAATATAAATACTCAAAGTATAATAAAAAATGAATTTTACTTGATAAAATGTTTAAAAGAAGAGTGTGAAATGATGTTCAAATCAACAATGATTGCGAGCAATCACTTACCATTAGAACACATTCAAACATGAAAGCACACACACACTAGGGATTAACATAAACTTTGAAATCAAAAGCTTATCAATCTAGAGCATTCACTTGAGACTAAGAATGACTTGGGATTGGATAAGCCGATGAGTTCTAAGTCGTGACATCCCTTAGACATATTTAATCATCTCAACTACATCGCTACCATCACCATGAACAAAGCTCTTAAGTTGAGCTGAGTTCCATTCCCAAATGGTAGACATTCACTCTTATCACATTGGTCCTTAAGCCTCTCACATAGATTTGAACATTACCACCAGGAGCTAAGTTCTAGATTTGAGCTACGTTTCCTTCGCAAAAGATAGATATTCACTCACCTCCGCTGCATGTATCCTTAAAAGTTAAGCTCCTCATCAGAGTAGAGCCTATTCCCTAGTTTAGCCCCAAATGCTGACTACGTTTTACACTCATGTGGATTTTATACTCTTAGTGTCTGTTCTCCCTACACCTATGTGGAGTTTATACTTCTTGTGTTTGCACTCCCTATACCCATGTGAAGTTTATACTTTTGGTGTTTGTACTCTTTACACCCATTTGGAGTTTATACTCCTGGTGTTTGTACTCTTTTCCCCTATGTGGAATTTGTACTGTTAGTGTTTGTACTATTTTCACCTATGTGGAGTTTATACTTCTAGTGTATGTGATCCCTTCACCCATATGGAGTTTTCAGTCTTAATGTATCTATTCTCTTCACCAATGTGGGGTTTATGCTCCTGGTGTTTGTATTCTTTTAATCCATGTAAAGTTCATACTCATGGTGTTTATACTACTACCTTCCCTAGTTAGACTGCAGATGCCTACTATCTCATCATCTGAAACTTGTGCGCCTTTCATCAGTTTACCTTATACCAGAGCTACGTAGACTTGATCCTGTCATGGGTACCCAGACAGCTCAAGCAAATAGCTTGAGTCTAGTTACCCTGGTCTTTACAAACCAACCAAGTCTTATATCTTTAGGCACTCATAGTTTACCTTAAATCCTATATCTTTAGGCACTCATAGTTTACCCTAAGCCCTATATCTTTCAAGCACTTATAGTTTACCTTAACCACGAGCTATGTAGACCTGATCCCATCACAGGGACATAAATAGCTCGAGTAGATAGCTTCAGTCTTGTCACCCTGGTCTTTTAGGCCCCTAGTGTTAAATGTTGAATTAGAGCTAAGTCCTATATAGGCAACTACATATAATTCCCATTATCCCCGAGCTATGTAAACCTAATACCGTAATGTGTATGTAGGCAACTCAAGCATGGGACTTGAGTCTAGTCATCACAATATAAAGTACTGATTGTCTTATTCCCAGTAGAGCATTGCCCCTTCTATAGTTAACCACTTTCCAATTATGCACTAAGTGCTAACTGTTTTCCCTCGCAAAGTAAGATTCTTAAATAACAAAAATGATTACTCCTATTACATACTTAGAGTTTAAACTCTTCCTAGTCCTATATCAAGAACGAAGCCCCTTTTATATTAACCCTACATGAAGTACTGACCTCATCAGTTACCATCGAATGTATTTGAGCATCACATCTACACTTGGCACTATGACCAAGCTACGATGACCTAATCCCTTAGAAGGGTACTTAAGCAGCTTGAGTACATAGCTTGAGTGTGGTCTTCATGGTCTTCATAGACCATCATTTGCGCTATGCGTTAACTTAGACTTAGATCTAGGCTCTTGCATTTGCATACCTGTTCACATTTCCTCACCATATAGTTTGGACGACTTTAGGTTTGTACTACGTTTGACCTTATCCTTTTACAAGGTACCAAAATAGCTCCAGCACATAACTTAAGTTTGGTCACCCAATCTTTATAGGCCGTCCTTTAATATACACTTCATTCTTTGTACATATGTACACACTCATGCATAGGTAGATATCTCACTACACTCACATAAGTCAAGCTCAGCCATTTGGCATTTTATACATTAGTTACATTCATGAGTTGCATGTTATAACTATTATAAACTAGAGATTTATCTTATGAAATTACAACCATAAAGAGTGAAAAGAGACTCTGGATATCCCTAAGTGTCTAGGTGTAACGATTCACGTGTGTAGCCAAACCCTCGGACCCTCTATCTCTGATTGCACAGACTAGTAGAGAGTCAATAAAAATGGGCCTTTTATCATGATTTCAAAACATAAATCAAAACTTTTTTTAACTTGAACCAAAACTCGAGTTTCCTAACATAACCATTTTGAAAATGTCAGGTGGTGACTCTTAGTCTCTGTAATTAAGGCCCTATTTCAAAATAAAGCATACTTTTATCATTTGGGTGATATTGAATTCACCACGTCACAATGAAGACTTACAACCTTCACACATCGACCCCAGCCGCAGATCCCATCACAACAATTCTAGGCTTTGACTTCTTTATAAATGCTGGACTTGTTGGTTTGGTGTCTTAGACATGTCTGTGTAGTTTGTTGGCCTTCTGGCTTAATTTGAGTCTTTAGCTTGATTCTTCCCTAACTTGAGGGTATAATCGACATTTTATTGATTGTTCATCTTTTGTTGAATTCTAGCACTTTGTCATATCTTATGATTAAGAAAAGTTAATCAATAGAACACCATTCAAGTAAAAGCATTGAATAATGTAAATATTAAAAGAGGAGACAAAATCGAGCTGTCAACAAATAAGATATTTATTTTGTTATTGGTACATCCAGTAAAGAAAAATTATTAGTACAATACGTACCAGTATTAGTGCATCTTACATTTTTTCTTTTTTCCAAATTCATTGATATAAATTATATATTTATTAAACGTGGAACTATCTAATCAAAAATTTTAATGTGTAACTCAAATAATTATAGGTATAATTTATCCTAAAATACGAGTTATAAATAATACGTTATCAATTAAAAAAATTAATTTATCATATTTATGTGGAGTTGAAAAATTAATAAGACCCACCAACAAAAAAAATTATAGAAAGTAGTGGAAATTAAAAATTTTATCTTTATTATGAGTTTTATAAAATTTAACAAACAAAAACGAAAATTAAAACAAAAAAGTTTAAGAAAAAACATCAAAAAAATTATATTTTCTTCGAAAATATTAAAACAATTAGAAAAAACTGATACCATCAAATTCGAAATATTTTGATATAATTCATTCTTAGTTTGAGCCTAAAAATGAAAAATCATAATACATACGATTTATAATTCTTGTATGAAATACCTCCCGTATTCATAATAGCTATTATTTTTTTTGTTCTACTATTGGAATGGTAAACAATATGGGGAAGACTGTCCAAGAAAAAATAATTGTTAGAATACTATTAATAAAAACACGCTTTGATAATGGATTTTCACTTTGCTTAGAACACATATCAAATGGCATTTTCAGTTATTTGTTATGTCTAAAACTACATCATCATACGGTTATTTTATATTTATGATAAAACATATTGTGTTTTTTATTTTCTGTTTAAGAATTTATAAACCGATAGATATTTCTTCTTATCCTCTTCTAATCTTCTTTTCAATTGCATTTTTAGTATATCATTTTCAATTCCTTAGTTATCTTCCATATGTATCTTATCCTCTTCTTATCTTCTCATCAATTGCATTTTTAGTATATCTTCTCAATTTCCTAATTATTTTCTTCCGAAAAATGTAGTTATTTCTAGAATCTAGATCTTCTCTTCAACCGCAGTTTTGGTATATCTTTTCAATTTTTTAGTTATCATCTTGATTTCCAGAAAACTCATTGATTTTTAGAATCTAGTATATACGTATATTTTGTTTAAAGATTCTAATGTATATTTATTTGTATGTTTATAGATTTTGGAAATCATATATTAATTGTGCTCAAAAATGATCACAATCAAATGCACGTCCTTTTGTAGTTTTCCAAAAAGAGTATGCACTTGTGTGCATGGGCATGCTAGGATCTAAAAAATCTAGAGAACTAAAATGTAGAATTTAAGATTAGACAAGTGAAAGTGCGGGATTTTTTTTACCTCTGAGAGGACTTTTTAAAATAAATACATTACTTACCAGCAATAGGAATGCAAGCAAAAAAATAACAAAGATAAATTAGATTTACAGAACATAGGGCAATTGTACCTACATTTGAGCCCCCATTAATAAAAAATCTTAAACTTCAGTTCCAGACAATGTAGATACAGGTAACCAAAACCGTATACATTTTTATGAGAACAGAAGGGGTTGAGGAAGCTATGTTAGCCTGCTCCTAAATGGTAAAATAAAATCAAAGTGAAAGAAAAAAGTTCCCTTGGGAGTTGTGCTTGAGGAACCCCTCTTCTATATTTAATTCTAGTCTATATAGGTGAGAGACGGGGGATGTATGTTGCACATCTGCCATCTATACACTTTCTGTGGATATGGTTTTGTACTATAACCACCTCGACATTACCGAAACATGCCGGTTATTGAAAACTATTATTGTTAACTAACTCGGTCAATAAGAATCTTTCCTTAATGATGCTTATTCGTTACATTTTCAGACTTCTTTCCTGGCCGATGGTAAAAAATAGCTTTAACCCCCTTAGTTTTGTCATTTCTTTATAGTGGCTTAGTTTTGTCATTTCTTTATAGGGGTATTGGTGACTTAGTCATAAATTCCTTTTCTTACTGTGGTGCGTCAATTTGGCCTTTACAAACGTGGCTCCAATCCTATTTTTCAAAACATCGGCCAGTGTTACCATGTGCTCTCAAAAGCCAATGTCTAACCTATGGTTTCACTTATCTTTGGCCTCATCTCAACTAACTAATTTTGATTCTTGCTTCATATATTCTTATTCACTATCAGCATTTTCTTCGGACAATTATACACCTTTTTATGATCAATCATTTGGACTATCATGGTTTCAACTTTCTATATTTGAGGGTCTTGATAAATTTGATCAGACTTTTTATCCATATTTGGGTCTTACACTTGATCGCTCGTGATTTTTCTCATGGTCTAATCGTTGACTTTATTACTGTCGTTGTGGGACCAAATTCTATCTTGCCAACTTATCGCACGATAGGTTGGTCTAATTCAGGCCATTTGTTTTCTTTTTATCGACTCGATCAGTTATAGTTCTTTAGAAAGATCTATTTTTCAATCTGTCATCTCAGCCATCAATAAGAAATTTTCTAATCTCAAGGTTGAGTTTCAATTCTTTGATTTTACTCTCTGCCCCACTTCTGTTCCTTTTTCTGACCATTGGTGTAAGGAATATACAACATTTCTCGACTAGATGCTATTGAAATTATCTTGAAACCATTTCTCGACTAGATGCTATTGAAGTTATTGAAGTTATCTTGAAACCATTTCTCGACCAGATCCT
>QLOD02000009.1:17967044-17980479 GCA_003260245.2 Sideroxylon spinosum
ATTAATTTTGACTCATGAGTCAGAAATCTTTTTTTTTCTTTTGTTCTCTAACCCAAATCATTAAACTTTATGTTCCCTTTTATTAAATTAAAAGGGCGCAATGTGATTGTCAGCCAAATCCCAGGGGAAAGTGTAATTATGGTTCATTATCTTGCTTAGTTCACATCAGAGCCAGTTCGGTATGATTTAGGTTACTGCCAAAAAGAATTAGAAAACAAAAGGAGGGGACATCTATTCTAACTGCCCAACTTGTTGACAGAATTATCTTTTTCTACCAACAATTTGATTGGCAATTTTTTCGTCGCCTGCATTGATGAGTCATGGAAAATTTATTCCTTGTATGTCATAACTAAGTGATAGATGTTAGTTCTAACTTTGCATCATTATTGTGAATCTTTCGCATCCTGTTTGTCTCTCAATTATTCACTATTCTCTTTTGCTTCTATCTTATTTTATCTATTGCGAAGTCTTAGTTATAATTTTACTTGTTTTTGAAGATTATCTAATGCTACTCTCATCCTTTTGTCAGGAATTTGGAAATGGAACCATCAAAGACAGATGTAGAGAACCTGCCACCGCCTCCGCCCGTCATTCCACCAAATACGAATCCGGTAAAAGCTGAGGCTCCTGAAAAGCCTAAGAAACAATCAGGTCCAAAACGCATGCCAATGGCCAGGAGTAGTCTTGGTTCCAAGGGCCAAAGACTTCCACTTCTAACTAATCATTTCAAAGTTGGCATGAAGATTTCTGACGGCCACTTTTACCATTACAGCGTAATTCTCTTGCTTTCTGATGGCCTCTAATGGCTCTCTGGTAGTATTGAAAGCAGAGGTTTTAACGAGATTATTGTCATTGCAATTGTTTATGTTTGGTTTAGGTTTCTCTATGTTATGAAGATGATCATCCTGTTGACCAGAAAGGCTACGGCAGAAGAGTTCTGGACAAAGTGCGCGAGACATACGAATCAGAACTTTCTGGTAAAGATTTTGCATACGATGGGGAGAAAAGCTTGTTTACTATTGGCCCTCTTCCACGTAACAAACTTGAGTTCACTGTTGTGTTGGAGGAGGTCTCATCAAATAGGTACATTTTATTATTTAGGTCTGGGAATTATTTGGTTGAGTTAGTTGAATCTAGTAATTTTTTTGCTAACTTTTGAGTATGTTCTGTATTAGAACTACGGGAAATGGCAGCCCCCCTGGTAATGGAAGCCCAAATGAGGGTGATCGAAAGCGATCAAAGAGACAATTTCAATCCAAAACAATTAAGGTTGCAATAAGCTATGCTGCCAAGATCCCAATGCAAGCGATTGCAAATGCCCTCCATGGACAGGAATCTGAGCAGTTTCAGGAAGCTTTGAGAGTGTTGGACATAATACTACGCCAGCATGCAGCAAAGCAGTTAAGTCTAATTTGTTTGTAATGTAACTTCTCACTGCTGTAGCTGATGTTATTTAATTTGTCTGTTTGCAGAGGCTGCCTTCTAGTTCGCCAGTCTTTCTTCCACAACGAACCGAGGAACTTTGCAGATTTGGGAGGTGGTGTCTTGGGATGCCGTGGTTTCCATTCAAGTTTTCGAGCCACTCAAGGGGGTCTTTCCCTGAATATCGGTAAGTTTCTCAAATTGAAATCTAGTGTTATTTGTCTTTTATTTTAGTGGGATGATTTGTCTTTTGTTTACTCCAGTGTCATTCTTTTCGTCTCACATTTCAGTTCCATTATACACACAGATGCATCAACCACAATGATTGTAACTCCGGGGCCAGTAATTGACTTCCTTTTAGCAAATCAAAATGCCAGAGATCCATATCAGATCGATTGGGCCAAGGTAACTTGCCTTCTGATCAGAACTTTGACAATTATGTTATGTATTTTTATCCTCAAAAATTTCCTGCTTTGTTTACAGGCCAAGAGGATGCTAAAGAATCTCAGAATCAGGACAAATCCTTCTAATGCAGAGTACAAAATCACTGGCTTGAGTGACAAGCCCTGCAACCAGCAAATGTAAGCTTTAAGTTTTACTCTTCTGAATTTCATTTGCTACTACTACATTGGTTGAGGAGCCATTATCAAACCATTTGCATTACAATGGATACCATGATGTCTGTCAATACTGTAGGTTTTTATTCAAACAAAGAAATGGGAATGGTGAGGTCCAACCTGTAGAAATCACAGTCTATGAATATTTTGTTAGTCACCGTCATATTGAGTTACAGTATTCTGCGGAATTCCCTTGCATAAATGTTGGAAAAGCAAAGCGACCAGTTTTCTTTCCTCTTGAGGTGATGAATAGAGAAAAAGCTTTTAAGTTCAACCATTGCTGAGTCAATTTATTAAAAATGTTTCTCTTTTGCCCTTCAAGCTTTGTTCATTGGTTTCCTTACAACGGTATACCAAGGCATTGACTAGTCTGCAGAGAGCTTCTCTTGTTGAGAAATCTCGACAAAAGCCCCAAGAACGGATGAGGGTGCTGACTGATGTAAGCTTTTTTCCCCCTTAACCAATTGATATGCTTATATCTGGTATTCTGTACTCGTTTAGGTTTTCATCTACTAACTGGTGGGTTTCTGCAGGCACTGAGGAGGAGCAATTATGATGCTGATCCTCTTCTTGGTTCTTCGGGAATTTCAATCAGTTCTCAATTTACTCAAGTTGAAGGTCGGGTCTTGTCAGCCCCGAAGGTGATCTTTCCCATTCTGTTGTATATATTGTTTGTCTGTGGCTATTGTTGTTTATGCAGATTATGGACTTTAATATTGTTTGTACTCGCATTGACTTGCCATTATTATTCTGCAGTTAGTTGTGGGTAATGGTGAGAACTTTTTTCCTCGCAATGGCAGGTGGAACTTTAACAACAAGGTGATATTTCTTCCACCGAATTATTTTCAATCTCCTTTAAAAACTTTACATAAATGCTCCTGACAGTAAGGTTTTCTAACTTCTTATCTTAATTTGAGTAGAAACTTGCCGATGCAAAAAAGATTGAACGATGGGCTGTTGTAAATTTCTCTGCTCGTTGTGATGTTCGTGGACTGTGCAATACTTTAATGAAGTGTGGAGACATGAAAGGAATTGTGAGTCTTGTGTGTTTGGATCTTTAAATTATGGTGTTAAGATTTTTTTAAACTTCTAAATTTTGTTCTTTACATAGAGCATTAGCCCTCCATTTGATGTGTTTGAAGAGAATCACCAAATGAGGCGTAGCCCTGCTCCTGTTAGAGTGGAGAAAATGTTTGAGATTATAAAATCGAAACTTCCTGGGCCACCTCAACTTCTTCTGTGTATTCTTCCAGAGAGGAAGAACTCTGATATCTATGGTAGGGCGATTTTTTATTTACATTTGTTTTCAACATGTATCTAGTGTGGTGCTTTTTTCAGTTACTTGTATGATTCTAAACTCTTCAAAAATCATAAAAGGTCCTTGGAAGAGGAAAAATCTTGCAGAGCTTGGAATTGTTACGCAGTGCATTGCACCTACTCGTATCAATGATCAATATGTGACCAATGTGCTTTTGAAAATCAATGCCAAGGCAAGCTTCTTTCTCCATGTTAATCAAATTGTAGAAGTGCTAATATTTTTGAATAAATTTTTATGCAATCTGTTTTTGAAGGTTCATTTTTTTATTTATATGTTCTCTTTTCCTTGCAGCTTGGTGGCATGAATTCCTTTTTAAACGTTGAATATTCCCCTTCTATACCACTGGTTTCTAAAGTTCCCACGATGATTCTTGGGATGGATGTTTCCCATGGTTCTCCCGGCCGTTCTGATGTTCCATCAGTTGCTGCGGTAATATATATATATATATATATACTTGCTGCATTGTCAATCGTATTAATATGAAATCAGTGGCCACATCTGTAGGTCAACGTGTTTTCAACTTTTTGCATGCAATGATAAGATTTATGTTTATCAATTCACAATTTCTTAGGTGGTAAGTTCCAGGCAGTGGCCACTTATTTCCCGTTATCGGGCTTCTGTCCGTACTCAGTCACCAAAGGTTGAGATGATAGATTCTCTATTTAAGCCCGTGAATGATACTGATCAGGGGATTGTGAGGTAGGCTAACTGGGTTCATCTGTTTTTACTATGCAGTCGTTGCTTATCAAATAAGTATGATTCTTTAACACGGCGACGCAATTTTCTTAGGAGTTCTTTTGGGGTGAAATCACTTGGTTTTTAGCATTTGTTACTAAGGTTCATTTTTTTTTCCTGTTTTATTCCTTTACAGGGAGTTGTTACTGGACTTTTATAGTAGTTCTGGGCAAAAAAAGCCTGATCAGATAATTATTTTCAGGTACTTCATTAATTTTTGTTCAGCAATATTGAAGTCTTGTGTCTTTTCTTCGAGTGTTTTTAATTTTGCTCTTCTTTGTTCTTAAATTTTAGTTTTTATGTTAGCTTGTATCTGTGTATTAATTGTGGCTTGTTGCCACTTTTGACCAGTCAATGAAGATTGTGAGCACAGGCCTGTTGCATTTTCTCAATTTTATTTTCTTCTTTATGTCAAATTAACTAGAATAATAGACAGGCCTAGCTCCAATTTCACGTGTAACACTTAAATTCTGTTTTTTAATGATATATGGACACCTATTAGTCGTACTTTACCCTCAACATGCTCAATTGCTTGATGAAGTTTGTCAGAGGAAATGACCCTTAACCCCGAATGGAATAGAGAAAAGTAATTTATGTAGCCTGAGAAGCATAGGTACGGCCTATTTTGTGAAATTAGAATACGGACATGACAAAGTTACAATGGTAAAATATATTTTTATTAGTTCTAGCTAAAACACAACGAAATGTGAAATAAAATATTTTGATTTTAAAGATTTTGCCCACTAAAATCTAGACTTGTATTCATCATCTATTTAAAGAAATGATAAAATAATTAATGCGCCACATAGTATACCTGACTCGTCTTTTGGTATGTTTGAGGATTCTGTTTATTTGAAACGTGTCAAATATGCTAGTGGTGGGTAAAACATGTCATTTTTTTCTCCCTCTAGGTTTGAGAATTTGTTTTGTATTGTTAGGCCTTTATAGTAATTACTCTGAGCATGCGTCCACATGCTGGGGCACGAGCCGCAGCATATATGTTGTATGTTCATTCTTCAGTTGGCTTGGATTATGTGGGAATCCAAAATTGATATGCTTACCATTTGCTTGAAAACATGACATTGTTTTATTTCTTAGTTGGACTTAATTTTTTGCATGTTTCCCCTATGAAGCATGTGTTTTCCTTATTTAATCCAAGTCTCACTGCACGTACTTTATAGTGGTTAATACATTTTGCTTTTATACTATGTAGGGATGGTGTTAGCGAGTCCCAGTTCAGCCAAGTATTGAACATTGAACTAGATCAGATAATTGAGGTATCCAACAGACTAGAAACTTCTGCAACTGCTATTGCTTCATTTAGTGAACATTGTTTTCACTAATGCAGTTAAAAATTCCGATATGATTTGTAGGCTTGCAAACATCTGGATGAGAAGTGGTCTCCAAAATTCATGCTGATTGTAGCACAAAAAAACCATCATACCAAATTCTTCCATGTCAATTCCCCTGATAATGTCCCCCCTGGCAAGTCATTCTGCCATTGTAGCGAGAAAAAATAGCAATGCTAATATACCAGATCTAATTGTTTTTGTCAAACTATGCAGGGACAATCATTGACAACAAAGTATGCCATCAAAAAAACAATGATTTTTATCTATGTGCTCATGCTGGAATGATTGTGAGTGTTGAGGCCATAGTTTTATCTTTTAATTATATGTATCTTTGGATCTTCCCAAGTTTATATTGATTGTTACATTCCACCAAAAACATCTGATGCACTCATAAAACATTTGTTGATTTTTATATGCTCAGGGGACAACAAGGCCCACACATTACCATGTTCTACTTGATGAGCTTGGTTTTTCAGCAGATGATTTGCAGGAACTCGTGCATTCCTTATCCTATGTGTAAGTTGGTACCAAGTAAATTTGGTCTCTTGAGAAATCCTCATCGTTATGGTGATAGTTAATAAAAGCCGAAATTGATTGTAAAATCCATTTATCCTTTTTTTTTTTTTTTTGGGTGAAATCTGCTGGGTTATGCAGATTTCAACTTGTTTTCTTGAGCGTTCATTCTGTATTGCAGTTGCTGTTTTCCTTTTGACTTGTGGATTGAAATGACATTTGAATATTTTTTGTTATGCAGGTACCAGAGGAGCACTACAGCTGTTTCTGTTGGTAATATAATCTTCTTTCATTTGTAATATTTGTTATAGCCCTTTAGAAAAATCTTCTAAAAATGTTTACCTTGGAAAGCAAATGTCTCCCTTTAAAATTCATCGTGCATACTTATGCTATGTTTGGAATATGAATTCGTGAAGGGAAAAGAAAAATAAAGGGAAATAAATTTATAATTTGTACAATTTTTGTGTATTCTAACCAAATAAAAGTTAAAATTTATTGATAAGTATCGATTCAATTTTATTTTATTTTTCTTTCCCGTTTTCTTTTCCTCTACAAATCCCTGTTCCAAACATAGCCTCAAAAATCATAGAAACTGTCATTCCATGTGATGATCACATGGAATAATTTTCTCCATGGAAAGAATACTACTGTTGTCGTACCTGCACAATGTAAGTTAGCCGTCCCCGCACAATGTTGTGCATGTGGTTACATAATGATTTTTATGATTATAAATGCTTGCAAAGAGACTGTTCTCGAAGAACTTTGAATTCTGTTTGCCATTTCAACTTGGTGCCAGTTAAAATGTGAAATGTTGTGATTTTTATTACAATACCATCTTTTTTGTTCTTATGGTCGGGTTTTCCTGCAGTTGCCCCAATATGTTATGCACACTTGGCAGCTGCGCAGGTGTCGCAGTTCATGAAGTTTGACGAGATTTCTGATGCATCGTCCTCTGGGCATGGTGGACTCACTTCTGATAATAGAGTTGCCGTTCCAGAACTTCCCAAGCTTCACGAAAATGTGTGCAGTTCCATGTTTTTCTGCTAAGACGGAAAGAGAGAATAAAAGGTCTCATTATTTCAAGGCTTTTTAAGTATCGTTTTGTTTTTGCCTGTTGGGCATTTTTTGGTACATAAGGCTTCTCAAATATGCAACAAAACTTGGCCATCTATAAAATGTTTTCGGTTCTAGGTTAGAAGTTTACATGTTCAAAATATGCGTTTGTTCTGAAATGGTTCTTATTTCGAGGGAGGTTGTGGAAACGAAAATATGCCAAAGTTTTGAATTGGCCTTTTTTTGGGGTTGTTTGTTGGAATATTTGGTTATTGATAGAAATGTGAATTCTTGCGTTGGATTCTAGACCTTTTGTTCAAAATTCTTCGAGTAGGATTTGCGGTCTACCAATGGTACGGTTGGAATGTTTTTTTTTATAGTAAATTTGAATTTTATATTTTAATATTTGAAAAAAAAATGACAGTAATGACGTGATAAAATTTGATAACTGGAACAAATATCAAATTATAAATTGTGTTTTATTATATAGTTTTAAGACTTAGGTCCTTTGGCTCTTTTGTAGAAGTTGCAATAAAGAATTGTACTTTTCCCTTTTTCTTTCATCCATTTATTAGTTGAAAGTGTTTATTTAAAATTAAAGTTTGGTGCCGTTTCTTATAATTTATAGGTTTTTAAGGGAATAGAAATTTCTCCATGTTTTTTTTGGGTAGGTTTGATATTCTATTGTTAATCTACTATCACATGTATTTTTTAGGTTATATTTGGAATTGAAAGTTTATTTCCTTAAAATTTTCATTAAAATTTGATATACTTTGTATGGAAAGATTTTTATCATAGAACTGATTTGATTTATTTTGATAAATAAAATTTGGTGTTTGGAACAAGTATTTGAATTTTAAGAATTTAATTGAAGTAATACAAGAGAGATTCTAAATTTGACCTTATTAGTGGGTCTATATAAAGATAAATTTGTCGACTTAGATGGCTTAAAAAATAATGGAATATTATCAAAATTTCATGTCTTGAATTTCAAATGATATAATAATTTCAAAATATAAATCATGAAATGAAATTGAATGCAATTTATAAAATTTTATTTTGATTGAAAACATAAAAATTGATCAGAATTTTTTCTAAATAAAATTGTTTCTCTTCAAATTTACTGTTCCAAACATACTGTAAATGTACAAATTGATTGTGGCTATTGTAAAAATAATATTAATTTTTTGAAAAAATTCCAGTTTAACATACCCTTTTAAAATGAATTTCTAATTTAATAATTTTCTTCCTGCATTAATTCTTATTATTTAAGTTTCTAAAATCATTGTTTCGGTTGAAAGAGGTTTTTCAAAATTAAAATTATTAAAAATCTTATTTAAGATCAACTATGTCATAAGATAGATTAAATGGATTAGCTATATTATCTACTGAGAATTCGATATCGGAGGGTTTTGAATGTAAAATTTTGATTGTAATTTTGCTATTCAAAAAGCTGTACGTATTAAAATATTTTTGGCCCAAATTATTTTTTCGCCTGAGGCTTTCAAATAGTTTGATATAATACTATCCCCTTTCTCCACATTATACAGACTATTTTTTCCATTAATAACTATTATATAGCTTGTGATGGAGAGTAAATTCAAGCCTTAATAATCTAAATCTAGTTTTTTAGATTCAAAGATGATGCAATCATAAACCCAATTAAGATCATGGACCAAACAAATATATTTTTCGCATTAATTAATTCTATTAATGTTCCTATATTCATATATATTTATATATATATAATTTTATGTTTACATATGGTATTAGAGCCTAATATATGTGGATTAAGAATTCAGTTCGTAAATATTTTTTTTTTATTGTTATTACGACATCTAAGTTATATAAATTTTACTTGAAAATTTGATTTCAGTTTTATTTAATTTCGTTATAGTTTAGCCCTGTTTAACTTCAAATCTAATTTTTTTAGTTTAGATATTATCTTTGTTGAATTTAATTTTTAGAATTATTTTTGAAGTAATTTATGTGCAAAAGTTGCATAGAATAAAAAAATAATTCTTTCTGTTTTTTGAATCTTCACCCCAAAAGTGATGTGTGTTTTCTTAGTTTATTTTGTGATTCAAATTATTTAAGATGTATTTGAAAAATCAAACCAAATATTGTTTCGGTTGCATATACTTTTATCACTTTGACAAAATAAGACCAATTCCAATTATCAAGAATGGTTTAAGTACAAATTAAAGGCCTCTAGATTAGTGACATCAAGATAATACTATGAAAGCTCAATTAAAGTTGTAGCAAAATTTTTTGATAGGGAGAATCCAATTAAAATGTTGATTACATCTTAGAATGCATAGTTATGAGAATCAATTAAGATTCTAAATTATTACTAAGAGACCATATGGAATAGGTCTGCTTTTAATAAAAAATTATAAATCATATTTTTTTATATGCATGTGGATGGCCAAGAACCAAATAAGAGAATATAATATGAGATTCTGAGTCTTAAAATCTAAACCATAACAAGGCTAATATTTTATGGAAAGACTTAGTGAGGTTAGGGTTTACCAAATATAAAACGCCACTCTCTTCATAATACGTAGATAGTTTTACCCATTGATAATCATTATGTAGTTTGTGATAGAGAGGAATATCAAGTCGTAATAATTTAAATCTAGTTTTCTAGATTTAAAGATGGCACAGTCACAAACCAAAGTAAGATTATGACACAAACATGTATATTTTGTGCATTAATTTGTTATGTTGATGTTCCTATATTCATATACATATAATAATTATTATGCTTACAGTATAGACAAACATTTCTAGATGTTTCTAGCGTTCTAACAAAATTACAACATATTTGTTTTGTGAGAGATTAGTGAACACAATTCGAGAAATTGTTAATACGTGTAGGAAGATTAATCTTTGTCTAACAAGACAATAGTTTTGTTCCAAGTATGTCAAAGTTGATGTACAAACTTGTAAACTCACAAATCATTGTACAACAATTGAGTTGGCAAGGTCATATGAAGCATAAAATCACTGCACAAGACATGCTTCTTAATTAAAAATATGGGAAGTAACTACCAATCATTCTTTTATTCCAAGCCTGTTTGCCAATCAAGAAGTTGAGTTTTATTAAACTTAAGGAAATGAGAGACAAGTGATTATTCTTTAATTGTAATGAAAAGTTTGATTTAGGTCATCAATGCCAAAAGTATTACTTCTCAATAAGGGGAGTTAGTCTAATGAGGAAGATGATTATGAAGATAGAAACTGAAAGCTTCCAGGAAATACCAAAGGTTTCCATTCATGCAATTTATAGTGTAAGGAATCCATAAACCACGAAGGTGCATAGCTGAATAGACCAATGTTATATCACTCTTCTATTTGATTCTAGGTGTACTTATAATTTTTTGAATAACAAGACTGCTGGCATTCTTGGTCTTACCCCAAAGTTTAAAGGGTAATTCAGCATAGCAAATGGAGAAAAATTCAAAATTACAACAATTGAAATGGAATTTTCACTTTGATTCAAGGAATAACTATCATCATAAATATTTGATACCCTTAGCAAGTTGTGATATTGTTCTTGGTGCCCAGCTAAGCATTGTAGCCTATTGTTTAGGCTTTTTGCATGCTGTAAATGAAGTTCACCATTGACGATAAACATGTGGTGCTTCTTAGGTTGGATTTTTTAATGGACAAGATTATACGTGCAAGAAAAATTACCAGTGTTAACAATAAGAAAGGAATGAGTCTTACTATGAATTTTCTCTCATTCCTAAAAAAATCTCAAAATAAGATTCGTCTTATCCATAATTGGCTTTATGTAATCCAAAATTATAACATGTCAAATGCCTCTCCAAAGGACTCATGATCACAAGGTTCCCTTGAAATCAAAGAGTGAACCAATGTCTGTCAGGCTATACTAATGCTCTTGTTGCTAGAAAAATGTGACCAACACTAAATTATTAAATATTCTAGTGGTTTAAGTGAGCTGAAGTTCAAACTCTTCTCTAGTATCAGTTATATAAAGTAGCCTAATGTTTGTGTTGATTATTAAAAATGTGAATTAACTACCAATCAAGGAAAAGTTTTAGATACCAGTCACTGATAAGTTACTTGATGAATTATGTAGAGCAAAATTCTTTACCAAAATAGATTGGAGAATAGAGTATCATTAAAGAAGATGCATCCCATTGACAACCCAAAGATTGCATTTAAGATGCATCAACAACAATATGAATCCATAATTATTCCTTTTGTTCTCACTTATGCCCATTCGTGTAAGGGCTTAGGTATCTTATTCATTATTTTATTTCATTTTTACTCCTCCTTAGAGCCTTGTTTGGCTCTTTTTTTTGGTTTTTGGTTTAGTTTGGCCCATTATTGCTTTTTTAGTTAAAAACATTTGGAAACCATAGTTTATCTTAGGCATGCGCACAACTTTGATGGTCTTCTGTGTGCACACAAATGGTTCCTCGTGTTAACAATAGGCAATTGAGATTTTTGACAATTTGACCAACCATTTTGGAAACATATATGTATATATCTATATGTGCATAGGTGTTGAAGAGATGGATCTCCACATGGATTGAGAGCTTTTCATAGCCTTCTGCAAGCATCCTCATTCACCTTCTACAAGCATCCTCCTTCACCTTCTACCATCGCCCAGTGGGTTGTGTGTCTTTATTGCAACATAGTATGTTTAAGATCATCCAAATGATAAAAATTATGTTCTTAATTTTAAAATAGGGTCTGAATATAGATTCTCAATCGCTATCCGATAGTTTGAATATGAGTGTCTTGAGAAACTTGAATTTTGATTATAGTTTAAAATGTTTTAGTTATGTTGTTGAAAATATGATAAAAAAACTGTTTTTATTAACTTTATACTAGTGTGTGCAATTAGAGATAGTAAGCGTAGTGGTCTGGCTGTGTAAGGAAATCATTAGCCTGGATACCTAGAGATATCTAAAGTCCCTTTCCCCCATTTGCAATTACAATCTCATAAAATAATATTTGAGTTATGTTAAGCATTGTATGCATCCAAAATAGTATATGGTGTATGAAATATAAGGTACTCGAGTCTAACTTATCTATTAAGTGTAATGTTTGCCTATTTGGTAGTGATGTACTCTAGGAGGTTCTATTTGCTGATAGACTTTTAAATGCAATCTACAAACTAAGTCTATGAATGTGGATGAGATTTGAACTCGAAAGCTACATTGAGTTAGGTATGAAGACTTAAAGCGTGTATTAAAATATGGTATATGAAGACTGAGGTAACCAGACTCAAGCTATGTGCTCGAGTTGCCTATATAACTTTTGAATGGATCAGGTTAATTTCGTTTAGACTTAATATGGTCCGAACTATATGTTTATACAGTGATAGATGTATGTATGAGCTTCGCTCTAAGTCTAGGTCGATGCCTCGCACAGATGTGATATATTGATGTATATGTACTCGTGATCAAATGCTATGTATGGCAAACTAATTAGCCTCAAACATAGTGAGCCTTATCATTGGTCATGGTAGGCTAAATGCATGAGTATGAAGGAGTGATTGATAGCGTCTATGCTGTGTATAGGATTAAAGTGAAGGAGCCTTACTTTTGTGATACGTAAAGAAAATGCCTCGTGTGTAACTTGGGAAGGGAGTTATGCTCCAAATAAGAAAAGAAAGTTTTTGCCTCATACGTAACTCGAGAAAGAAGCATCGCTTTAGAAGAGAAAAAAGATAGTTTGCGCCTTGTACATAACTGAGAAAAATAATTTTGATTCCATTAAAGAGGTTAGCTTCAAGAGTGAGCCAAGTGTGATGTGAGTGATGCAGTTGATATAATCAGATATGATCGAAACATATTATATGATCACATTTTATATTGTTAAATGTATCTCCTATCATGGATGACAATTGAAGGATACTTATTAGATATGTTTAACAGAGTTATGATTTATAAATCATTGACTTAGCCAATTCAAAGTCATTCGTAGTCTATGGAGATTGCTCACTGAAGTAAATGCTTTGGATTGATAAGCATTTGACTTCTAAGTTTGTGTCAATCCAAGTGGGTGTATTTTTGCATGCATAGTAGCGCTCCTAGCATGTTAAGCCATGTGTATATATAGTAAATGATATCCTAACATGTTATACCGTGATATATGATGATGATAGAACATGTAACATTACATAGCATGATAATATGACATGATAGCATGGTATAACAACTTAAAGGCAGATGGTGTAGCATGGTATAACATGTTAATGGCATGATGCAGAGTGGTATAGCATGGTAATACATCATGATATCATTGTATGATATGTTATGATAGCATGTGAAAATGGCATGGCATGATGGTAGTATGACATGGGAGTTCTATGTGTGACATTTGGAAGCTTACTAAGTTGTCTCGGATAAATCTGGTCAATATCATACATCGGACTCGGTCCG
>QLOD02000009.1:18014801-18025670 GCA_003260245.2 Sideroxylon spinosum
AGATTTCAAAAATATAAGTGATCAAATAAGTTATTTTCTTGTTTTCAAAATCACAAAATGAAAAATGGAGTCAAAAGAGACATCTCAAATTTCATCCATTCAAGGATAGTGAAATTCCAGTTCACCTCTCCCAATCCCGAATGCCAGTGTGTTTGTAACTTGGTGGGTCTCGGATGAATTTGGAATTTTAAATGGGGGCCTTTTGAACAAAAATCAGAGAAGTCTTCTTTATTTTTCTTTATATCGGATCTTTTCAGCCCTTAGTTTATGTAAATGGACATTCACCTTGAAATCCTAGAATAAATTGTTGGATTTTATGATAGATATAATTAACAAAATACAATCTATTATAGTTAGCCACTTTGCCCTGATGTTCTTTGTACTTTTTTTTTTTTTATACTAAGTATTGTCTCTTTAATGATTTTAGTAATCTTATTTTATTCTCGTCGACTTGTACCGAACTCCTTGATAATTATAATTAATATGGTGGAGTGGTATTTTCCGTAAAATAGTTATAGGCTGGGTATGTTGAAAATAATAATAAAAAAAAGCTTTGGAAGGCTGCTAATCAGGTTGCAGACTGAGCCAAAGTGGCCAGTGCAGGCACGTGCCCTAAAATCCATTGGATCAACTAACCAAATGTTGAAAGAAAAATCTTTATAAATAGATTCAATGATACATTTCCACTGGGAAATTATTTATGAGGAAATCTAGTGGTTTAAACTTTGAGTTGCTCAATTGAATTAGAAAAGGCAACTTTACAGCATGTAATTTCCTCCTTTCGATATATATATTAAATTATTTTCCTTTTTGGCAATCTTTCCTTCTTCCCAATAAATTGATTTCCTTTTAAAAAAAAAAAAAATCATGAAAATTATAGTAACCAAGGATCATGCACAAGAATGTTCCATCCTCCCGGTACAGATTTAATTTGGTGCTTAATTTCTTCAAGGTATATCTTACCGAGAACATAAACTTACATTTGCATTTTAGCTTTTGTTTTCTTCCTTTTAATGTACAGTTGGTGAACTTATTTAGGTCAACTTGTATAATATTTTTGTAGAAGTTTCAAGATCATGTCATGTTCTTTACTTACTGAGATATTGCACATATATCTTATACTGCCCTTATCTGAAATGGTTATGAAAACTGCTTACTTGTATATTTTTGTTTGTCATGCATGTTCAGGCCCTAATGTAATATTTCTGTGTTACCTTTTCAGCGCTACCGATATCATCTCTCTTTCCATTCCTATATTTCATGGTGAGTTTACATATACATTTGGATCTCATAGTGGGAAAGGCACTTTCATCCAGTGACCCAGACCAATGGTCACGTTAAATCCCCTTTTTTTGGTAAAACAAATGCCTTGAAATTTTTTTTGTTGGGGCAAGACTAATAAAGTTATGGAGGAGAATGCTACAATGATCATATTGGAGAGTTATTTGAGAGGAGAAACTGTTGAATTTTTTAGGATATGTTTAATCATGTATATACGTTTTTATTTAGCGAATATCAAAGCTTTTGTTTCCAAATTGGCTTTGCTTAGTATTATTTTGATTGACTTGATTTCCCCCTTCAGATGTTAACGGAACCGAAACTGGAAGTGTCTTTCTAGTAAAGCATGTTTTTCTCTTCCTCCTTTCTTGAATGGATTCCCTTTTCAGCTAATTGTAGGATCTCACAGATGGTTATATGTTTGCTTTTCGATTGGCATGTTACAGAGGCTGATGTTTAATTGTTATCAACTTTCTAATCTTTGATCCTGTGAGAATGCAGAGCTTGTGCTATTGCACGTATTTCTGATGGCATTGGTTTGGAAGATAAAATTGGTAGCTTTGAACCAAAGCCGTTTGCATTTGAAGGTTTCTAACGAATCATTAGCCTTTTTTTGTTTTATGGGTAGATGATATTCCATTAACCTGATGGGGACTCATTCAAGTGAATCCCAAGACGGGGCCTGTATAGGTATATTTATCGTGGTCATTTCGTAGAGAGTGGATGCAGAGACAAATATCAAACACAGTTCAACTTGATAGAAATCTTGTCCTAACTGTGGGGTTGGCTATGCGAATCTTGTTTTGCCATTCTGCTCAGTCAAGAGCCATATTTTTAGTTAAACTAAAGCCAACATGTTTTTCCTTGTCAACTTAGGTCAGAACTTCTACTTGCCTTGTTTGTTAATAGTCAGCCATTCTATAGTTCGTAATTATATTTCTTCATTATATATGGGACAACCATATTAAAGAATTGATTTTCTATCACTTTATATTCACTAGGTGCTGCCTCTACTACACTACTAGAAACAAGAGTTTCTTGGAGGGGAAAAAATACTAAAGCCTCTTTTCTTTCTATAAAAGGGTCATCTTCGTTTGTGCTTGACTGTCTTCATCTCATTTAGGATTAATGTGTCTTAGCTATGTGGATATGCAAGCCTATAGGGAGAGTTCAGTTTTAGTTAAATGTTTCCTCTCCTGGAAAGTTGGGCAAGTTATAATTTGAAGTTATTTATAAGGACGATCTCGGGAATTACACACTTTTTTTTTATCTTCTCCATCTATCTGGTATTAGATCACTATAACAATGCCCGTTAAGTTTCATGAAAGAATTGTCTAAGGTGCTTTCTGATTGTTTGGTTAGTATGATTTGGGTGTTTTGTTGCATGGTTAACAGGGTGATTTGGTCTTATTGCCTTGTAATCACCTTATGGATTAACCGACTATATTTGTTCATAGCTTTATAGCATGATTGGATCTCGATCGCTGATGAGAGGAAAAGACAATAGGAAATGATATTAGTTGTGCCAATACCAAACAAAATAGGGGAAAAAAACAGTGAATTTCTAATAAATTTCTATTTAACTTGTTTCTTATTTCTGAACCCATAAAACATGAAATTTAAACTTTCTCATTCATTTTATTATTATGGGAAAATTTTCTCATTTCAATAGTTTTTTGAAAGTTAGTGAATCTACATTTTTTTTAAATACCTAAGGATTTGCTTGGACAGTTTTCAGCTTTTCTTTTATCTAGTAGTTAGATGTATCTCCATCCCATCGCATATACCATAGCAGTGCTGTGTAGAAAATTAGAAATGACTTGATCTTTGCTGGGGATAAACTTGTAAAATTGGTAAATCCATAGTCAAAACAGAGTTCTGTAACTTGTAGACTTAGTGTAGGCTAAGATATCAGTCTCGAGTCGGGATGAGTTGTAAAAGCCTTAGAATAATGCCCGGAAGCTCGCAAACACGGAACAAGCTTTTTAGCCACTTTGCGGGAAGCTAGTGGGAGGCCACCGGCAGCTCATGGGATAATACCGAGATCATGTTTTGGGTTACTAGTTGGGCGGGAAGGCCACACTGATTTGCGGGATGGCAGCGAGATGACTTATCCGTGAGGTTCGCAGCTTTTGCATTTCAGGCTGCGTTTTGAAAATCCTATGTATCCGAACTTCATTCCTTATATATACTGGGACACATCAAGGGTATCCGAAGAAGAGAGACAATTTCAGAAAAAGAAGGCAGCAATTACAAAGTGTTCTTTTAATTACTTAGTTAAAATCATTGAGGGCGCGTGATTCGAAGGAGTTGAATCTTGATGGCTGAGGATTCAGCTGTTGCCAAGGATTCGGTGGGCGTGTTCTTCGAGGATTTGATGAGGGCTTTTGCTCATGAGTTGGTGTGTTGAGCAAGAACGTTTAACAATATGGAGTCAAGAAGTCAGTCTATTGCGAGCTTGAAATTTTTGTAACCAACGTTTTTATAGTGAAAGGCTTTTGAGGTTTTTCCCTGGATAGGGTTTTCCTCATTATATCTGTGATTTTGTAATTTATTATTTATTGTGTGGGTTGTTCGGATCATCTAGTATATACAAGAAATTTTCAATCTTTTTCTTTTAGGTGGCAATTTCAGAATAATGCCACTATGAAATAGATTCAGAACTATGGGAACTGTGATGTATGATCATGGGGAAAATAAAAAAATTAACCCCGAAAATCCAAGCTAGTGCACGTGTGGGAGGAAACTTATACTAGTGTGAGCCATTCCAAATTTTCTTGAGTCTTCCCTGTTACATAGAAGCAACGTAAAATATGAATAACTAAGTCATGCTCAACTTTTAGAAAATCAACGAGTGTTCCATGTCACAACTACCTTATTGTTTGAAGCTCACTCCTGACAGTTGTTTCCGTTGTGAACCATGCTTGATCTAAACTTGTGCTGTCCAATCCTTGATGATGACGACCTATGTATGAGCTTATCTCATGCACGTTAACAGTACAAATGGATCAGTTACTTAAGCAATCTCATATATCTTTCCTTAATCTGATTTTTTTTTTTTTTGATGAATAAAAAACTTTTATTAATAAAAGCATCAAGAAGATGCCAAAAGAGGAGTTCCAAAAAGGCGATTCTATACCATCATTTTATCTGTAAATGATAGAAAAGTATCTGAATCTGGTTCTATGCCTCCCATCTTCCAACTATAAGGTGTAGATAAAAAGGAACCACGATAATCTGAATTATATTGTTGTTAACTTGTTGAAAGTTGACTTCCTTTCTGAAATCTCCATGAACCACAATAATTCATGGCACACATTATTGATAATAGTGACAATACCAAAAGTGATATTGATATGGAGTTGGAACTCTCTGACGAGTGTCCTAACTATGGATATATTGTTGGATGTAGACTACTTCTAGATCACCATCTATTTGTTTTACCAAGCGTGACATGCATAAGCTGGATATGAATGATTGCACCCAATTTATTCTACATATATGTTCTCTATGTGATCTTTAAGTCATTTAATTTGGCAGAGAAAAATGCTATGTTTGCTAACTAAAAAGCTGTTCAGAAACGATGAAGGGATTTCTAAGATGTTCTTATGTCTTTACTTCTTTGACATAATATACTGATTTTTGTGGAATTTGTTGGTCTAAGTTTTTGTTCAATATTCCTTTGAGCTTTTCATGTCACTTTATATCGTTACAGAGGTGACACCAGGGGAATTAGTAATTTAGTATAAAGACTTGAATCCAAAAAAGCTGTTAAACAAGTCTTCTTCTAATTAAATACTTTTTTCTCAACTTTCTGTCATCTGACTTGCCTTGTTTCAAACTAACCGATTTTATCTTGTCTTTCCAGATACGGGGGTGCGTTGGGGGGGGGGGGAAGAGTTAAGATTGCGTAAATCGTCTCTTCTCAGACCTCGCATAGGCTAGAGTCTCTACACTACCCTTTTTTTTGGTGAATCACCCCCTCAAAAAAAAAAAAAAAAATAAAATAAAATAAAATCCCAAAGCTCATTTCAATGGCCATGTGTGGGTCAATGTATGATGTTGGACACATAATGAAAGAGTTTGAGGGTTGTTGGGAATGGTTGAAGTCAAAATGGGGTTGAAAATTTTGCTAACGATAAAGCTATCATTTTACGAAACTTTAGTTTTGGTCATAGCTTAGTCCCCAAGTTTCCAAATTTGACCATAGTTTTTAGAATTGTTTCCTAGGATATCTAGTATTTCAAATTGGGCTTAACTGAAATTTGTTATTGTTGTAAATTTTCCTATTTCTTTGATATTTTCTGTTTATGAGTTTCCTTTTTTTTTAATTATTTAATTAATTATTATTTTTATAAATCAGGCTGTAACCTCTCATTTCAGAATCAATAAAGTTGAAACTAAGAATAGGATGTTACAAGATTTGAGTATAAATTTATGGGTTGTAATCAAAATCAATTTACCCCCTGACTACCCTTCTTATTTTGTTATGGTTGGCCGGGATTAGCCAACAACAGAAGAATACAAAGAAGTCCCTAATATTCTTACAAATAAGATTTCTCAGTCTCTTTTGTCCACTAGAACATTCTCTAGTTATTCTCGACATCCTGCCATGTCAGTGTATTAACTGCTGGACTCTGTTGCAGATAAGGGATTTCCATATTGCAGAAAGTGAAGAAGATATTGGTTACTATGCGGGTTTTGTGGGTAAGTTGATTTTCTGTCTATATTTTCCACATCGACATATATAATCCATTAATAATTGCATTTTAGTTCAATAAGATGATTCTAATACATCTCCAAATAACATGAAGGATCCTCGTTTATGATTGGAAGAGCTCTCACATCCATTTTTTGGGGATTAGTGGCTGATCGATACGGTCGAAAACCGGTTATAATTATAGGCACTGCTGCAGTGTGAGGAACTGGAATTTCCTGAATTACGTTGTTATGTGGCTGAATCTCAGTACTGTATACTTTTCTGCAGCAAATTTAATCTTTACTTGGTTTCAGGGTTATTTTCAACACTCTCTTTGGTCTAAGTGTAAACTTTTGGATGGCCGTTGTTACAAGGTTTCTTCTTGGAAGTTTGAATGGCTTACTTGGGCCAATAAAGGTATCTCTTATCAATATTATTCAATTGCTATTGCATGGTTCCAAATTAATGGGCAGTCACTGGTTTCAGATCCTGATTTTGTTCTGCTATTAAATTTCCACATATTGCTAAACTGCTCTCAATGACTAGGCATATGCAGCTGAAATTTTCCGAGCGGAACACCAAGCATTAGGAATTTCAACAGTAAGGACTATGGTCATTTTCTATTGTTAATTTCTTGAAAATGTATTTAGATGTGTGAATCGGCCTGCTTTTTCTCTTAATTATAGAGATCTGGAATGCTGAACTTTTGTGCAGGTTAGTACAGCATGGGGCATAGGATTGATCATTGGCCCAGCTTTGGGAGGTTTTCTTGCCCAGGTACTTCTATCAGCCTTCTATTTTTTATGCTGGGAAGGCAATGAATAATTGTTTTGAAGGTGACCAAATATAATAGATTTTGGGGGTTATAATATGATGCGTCGTTCTTCATCCAAAAAAAAGTAGTAATAATAATAATAATAAATAAATAAATAAATAAGATAAAGGGGATCAAATAGGTTGGTGAGATGATAATACTATGGTGGATGTGTGGTTAAACAAGAAAAGGTAGGATTATGAATGACTGGATTCGTGAAATGGTAGATGTAGCATTGATTGAAAATAAATTGAGAGAAAAACAGTTAAGATGTTGGTTACATACAACAGAGCCGGCTAGATGCACCAAATAGGAGTGATAGCATTCATCATGGGTAAAGAAAGGGATAGGACAAAACTACTATGAGCAGGGGCGGATCTAGGATTTGGATTCATTAGTGTCAAGCCAACAAGTATAAATTTGTACTGAAAAATAATAGGTGGTATGCTTGACATAAAAGTAAGAGCAAAACTTGCAAATTATTTGAGATACTGGAACAATTTATTTTGGAAAAATTATTTTATAAGACAAAATTAAAAAGATACTTCATAAATTTGCACTAGCATACAATATACTGAAAGATAATGGGTAGTGTGCTTTGGCATAAAAGTAAGAGTAAAACTTACAAATTGTTTGAGTTATTGGGGCAATTTATTTTGGAAAAAAATTTTATGGGGCAAAATAACAAATATACTCCAAAAATTATACTATTGTCTAAAGAAATTTTGCTTCTAGTGGGCTTAGTTGACCCTCTTTGCCCCTTTTTGCGTCTGCCACTGACCGTGGGTAGAAATAATTATGAAAGACATGGTTCAATGTGGTTTAACGGAGGAATAGCCCTTACCAAAGCAGAATGAAGGAAAAGGATTCAAGAAACCGACCACATTTAGTTGGAAATTGTTTGAGTCGAGTCGAGTACAATACTATTTTAAGTTGTATCTATAAAGAATCTACCAAAGGCAACCTTGCTTTGCATTTCTCGTTGAGTCATTGTCTTGTAATATTTGTTCAATTTCATTTAAATAGCTTGCTTGGAGGTTAATTTTCAAGCTCCCTTAATATATTTTTCCTCTCTTTTACAGTATGTGCAAATGTTTTGGTTCAACATATTCGAATAAATTCCTTAAGCCTATGCTTGGAACATGGATTTGTGGAGAGAAAAGAAAAACGAAGGGAAAATAAAATTTATAATTTGTGCAATGTTTGTACATTAAACCAAATAAAAGTTAAAGTTTATTGATAAATATCTATTTATTTTAGTCTTATTTTTCTAACTCAAATAAAAAATTAACATAAATTTGACTTTTTCACTTCTTTTTATATTCCCTTCACTTTTCCTTTCTCTTCACAAATCCTTGTTCCAAACATAGCCTAAAGCTTTTCAACTTTATGTAGGAAAACATTTTTAGTTAGAACATCAAGAATAGGGAACCCATAATATATTTCAATGATACATAATTGTGCTCAAAATTTGCCTCCAGCTTGTTGAATTTGTTGCTAGCCTGTATTGTCATATCTTGTTTCCCTGTTCTTTTTTATGTTGCATAGTTACTTTGTTAATACTTTTTATTTTTTGAATTAAGCCTGCAGAGAAATATCCAGATATATTTTCCAAAGATTCTATTTTTGGGAGGTGACCTTACTCCTCTGTTCTTTACAATGATCATGCATCTGTTATGTCTGATTTGGAATTTTGTTTTCAGTCAGTGCCATTACCTAGCAAAATACAAACTTGTGATGCAGATTTCCATACTTCCTGCCCTGTTTTTGTACATCACTTTTCGCATTGGTGGTTACTATTGCTTCTTTTTGGCTTCCGGTATGTGACAACGTTACCAATTCCCTTTTTCATTGAAGTTCTTGTTCATCTAACTGATTCTTGTTATTATTGTAGGCAATCATTTTTTTTGGCTTATATTATCCCAAATCGTAAGGTGTCATTTGGTTTATTGTTCTATTTTTTTGTTTTGAGCTTATTTTCCGTTTTGCGCTTTTGAAAACAAGGAAAATAATTCAAAACGCTTTTGATCACTCATGTTCAAAATTGTTTTAAAAAACAGAAAATGAATTTACATATGAAAGAAAAAATGACAAAAAGTCATTTTGAGCTTTGTTAACCCAAAATAAGTAAAGTCTCAAAATAAAGAAAACACAATATTTTTTGTTTCTTTATTTTGGGATATTTAGGACATAAAAAATAAAAATAGAAAATAAAAAAACAAACCAAATGCCACCTAAGCTTTTTGAGTTTTTATAGTATAGTGCACGGGAAACCATCAAGTATATAAGAAGCTTACATTCTAAATATCTAGAGTTATCCATTGATTTGGTGGCAATTTTTTTTTTTTTTTCCCCTTTTCTGGGAGAAATGCAGTTGATTCTGTAAAGTTTTAGGCTCCAGTTGTAGATTGTGGGTTCTATTTATCTTCATTTTTCAGTAGGATTGTCATGGTTGATAGTCTTTCCTAGGTTGACCCATTTATATGATCGAGCAATGAATTCCTATAATAGGTCACGGGCCACTGCATTTTCCGTTTGGTGTTTGACCTTTGTAATTTCCATGCAGATTAATTCCTTCACCCAAAAAAAAATGAAATAAATAAAAAAATTAGATAAAAGAGAAGAAAACAAGAGTGTTGGTGGTCTTACCTCGTGTGAAACACCATGAAGCTGTTTCTATTCTTATGGCTATTAAACAAGATCCACAATTGCTAATAATGATCCTTGTTCTATCATCAATCAATATCCTAACAGTCTCCACCGTACAATAGCTTACAATCAATTAATATCTCTAGCAGGTGTTAGTTTCATATATATGTATATATTTATATATTAGTCTTATATTGGATGTCTAGTATTTAGATTGTAAAAGTGTTCTTTCACATGTCTGTAAAAGTGTTGCCTGCATCCTCTGCTGTTTACAATCCCCATTTTTTTTTTTTTGGGTGCATTTGCTGGGGAAATTTCATTTTTGCAATGAATGAAACAATGTGGGATGCAAGAGTATGGAAATTGACGTTTAGTCCATGACATACACTACACCAGCTAACATAAGTTTCTATATAGCTTTGGATGTCAATTTTCTTTCCAGGGCGAAGCATGTGCATCCCCTCCTCCCCATGTGCTTAATCTATCTTGATTTGTGAGCAAGAAAAGAATAGATCCATCCATTTATTTATTATCACTGTCTCACTGAAGGCTGTAAGATATGATCCATTGGATTTGTTCTAGTCATCTGTTTCTTCATCTACTGCACCAAGTATGAATTTTAGCATTACTTTTCTCTAGCTGCCTATTAATCTATCACCATTTTTTTCCCCATTAACTTCCTTGTCCTTGTTGCTCTCACTTGTATTTCTTTCAATCCAATCAAGACCCCCCCTCCCAAAAAAAAAACCCATTTTACAATCTATGAAAATGAAAGACATAATTAGGGGTCAAATGGCTTGTTCTATGTGGTGTTACTTTGGAAACCGATTGTTATTCTTGTCCCGATTTTAGTCCATGTTGGTTTTGTAGGTTGTGGATTAATTCCTCTCCTCTTTTTGAAAAAAAAGAAGTCTCTACCTCTTCCTTGTTGAATTATTTTGGGTTTACACAGCAAATCCAATTTGTGTTAATAGAAAATTAGTATTGGCCACTCTTCGTTGTTTTGGTCAAACAAATGTTTGACATTGGATAGAGTCAATAGACCTATATTAGGCTATCATGGTAAGTCATTGTGGCTTATTTCTGGTTAGCAAATCAAGTGATATGCATTCTTTTTCTGCTTCACACAAGTTTCAAGCCTCGTTCGTGGACCAGTACTTAAAGCTCCTTTGTTATCTCTTAAAAGAGATTTTATTTGGGATCATTTTCTGTATTTTAAATTCACTTTTTGAAGCACAATTGCTGTTTGAAGGTTGTTGATGTTCAAGTTAGCCTAAGCTCATCCTGCAAGGGAGTATTAGAGGATAACATATATTAAAGAATAAAATATATTGTTAAGAAGGAAACTGATCTATGTATTAAAGAAATGCTTGATTTCCTCCTCTGCTTGAAGGAAGCATGATCCATGTATTAAGGAAATGCTTAATTT